>CM029014.1:219163249-219241201 GCA_016801055.1 Panax notoginseng | reverse complement strand
TTTTTATTTGGTAAGGTTTTTTTTTAAGGGTATATTCTTAGAAAATTGCTACAAAAGAACTCCATCCATTCTGTATGAAGACAATGTTGCATGTATAGCTCAATTAAAAGGAAGATACATCAAAGGAGAGAACAAAGCACATCTCATCGAAATTCTTTTTCACACGACCTTGAAAAATGTGGTAACATTGATGTTCAGCAAATTCGCTCAAAAGATAATCTAGCAGATTTGTTCACCAAAGCATTACCAACTGCAACGTTTGAAGGATTGCGTCACAATTTTGGAATGCGATAGTTGAAGGACTTAAGGATATATTCATGAGGGAGAACTAATACGCGCTGCACTCTTTTTTCCTTACCCAAGGTTTTATCCCATTGGATTTTTCCTGGTAAGATTTTTAATGAGGCAGCTTTCAATGCGTATAACTATACAATAGACATCCAAGGGGAGTATTATAAAATTATGTATGTCTAGATTCATATTATGGATGTCTAGGTACATGTAACTCCCCATGTCCATTGAGTTATGAAACTTGTAACCTTTGAATTTTATAACTTACTAGTATTTATGTTAGTATTGATGTTATTATATCTATAAATAATAACATTTGTAAAGTGTGCTGGATATATCAAAGTAAAAAGAGAATGCTCTCTTTTCTCTAATCTTGTTTTTCTTGATTTTAGTAATATTTTATAATACTATGAAATACTAATAAAAAATGAAGACTTGAATGACTGATAATGCTTAATTGCTTGTGAATTGAATGATTTGAATGCCACCCAGTCTATTTATAGGAGAGATTAGTGACTCATCAGATGGGGCACAACCCTTTGAAAAGACATCTTTATCCAAAAACGACGTAGTTTTTGACTGTAGCAGAAAAAGCGCGTCCGTTCGACCAAAAACGACGTAGTTTTAGGCTTAGCAAAATAAAAACGACGTATTTTTAGCTTAGCAGAAAGGGCTTCTCAAAACGATGTAGTATTGTCACGTCCGTTCGGCAGATAACGCTTCTCAAAACGACACAGTTTTGATAATAAATAACATTTATCAAAACGACACAGTTTTGATGTAAACAAAATTTAAATAAATTTTGTTCAAAAAATTATATACAAAGACCCACCCACGAGCCCCGAGCCCGGCCAGTCGGTCGGCGGCGCGCGTGTTTGAACTAAGCTTTGGCTAGGTCCTCTCCCTTCCACAAAAGTGGGGTGCCTTTTGGGGCCTAAACCCAAGATCAACTTTATTGTATATTAACTAATTAATACTTTAGTTCTTAACCGATGTGGGACTTGGCTTCCCACAAGTATTTATTATCATTTCCAAGAGTGATCTTTGGGAGTTAATTTCTCATTCATTACTCCATGGATTTGAGCTTCCAAATACTTAATTTAATTTACTGATGGAGTAGAACACATTGATAAGTGGATTCACTTCAAATAATTAATGAAATCCACTTCAAATTTGGCTCAAATTCTAACAGATACAACATTAATTTATGAATAAGTTTTAATTATTTTAACCGCGAGCTCTGATCTATTATACTAACAAGAGGGCACGTGGCAAGAATCTAGAGGAGGCATGAGACAGCAGATGGTACATGTATTGGAACAGTAGATTTCGAGTCTAAATTTGAAAACTAATTGGAACAACACATTTGAAGTCCAAATTTGTAAACTAAACAAATTGGGATGTGTAGACTAATATAGGTCAAAACTAGTTAAACTAGTTTCAACCCATATTTCTAATTCATAATATGGATTCAAAACTAAACCACCCATAACATAAAAACTAGTTAATCAACCCAATTAGACCCAAGTGATTTTGGTTAACTATATGGTTCTCAACCTAGATTATCAGGTCCAGCTCGTAAACAATATTTAAAGTGTGCCTGAAAAAGGTACACAATTTTGGTAGAAGAATAATAGTTACAACCCATGAAATGACTTCAGTTTATAGTTCATTATTTTTTAGTAGGAAAAAATTGGAGTATATTTCATAAAATTAAGAGCTAACAATCATCACCAAAAATCAAGGGACAAAAGAAAAAAAATAAACAGAAAACAGCAACAAATTGGCCAACTAACAATTCAAGCAACTATGACACAAAATACTAACCTCATTGTTCTAGTGAAAAAAATACTGAACCGTGGTGGTGATCGAATTAAGCAGCACCTATTATCTGGCAAAACATTTATCTATCTCCACCAAGGGGATCTGGCCTCATAAAAATGCTCTCCATCATCCCATGAAATCTGGCATGCTTGAAGACCGATAGCAATGTGAGGCTCCTTCCCATGACAAGCAATCCACTTTTCAATAGCCAGTTCTCTATCATTCTCACTTGCATATTGTATTTTGCACTTCCCAAATGGGTTGAGCCCAGGACTTAAAATCTCTGCAGTTGCAGCTGGCATGTACATCGCATCACCCACTATTGGTGCACCACAAGCAGCCAATTGTGCTCGATCTGTATCAAATGACCGAATTGTCTAAGGGATTTCTCTCCTTTTTATGTTATGAAGATAAGAAATAAAGAGTGTATGTCATATTTTGAAGAATATGTTAATTTCCTTCCACCTCTCCCTTATCTAGCAACTCAAATTCCAGTAGCATATAATAGAAACTCTAAATCAATTGTAACTTGAAACTCGAAGTCCACTCAATGATCGGCTTTTTTTCATGGTACAGCCTCAGAACCTAAAGTGTAACCAACTTTCCCTAGATTTATTTTGAGTAACATGATCAAAATATTTTTAGCTGATTACCGACCAGAATAGAAGTACACTAAGAAATTCGAAGTCAACACAAGCCTTAAAACAAGGACGGGGAGCATAATATTACATTATGTACAAATGTAAAATTCCAGAAAGGTACACCTCATGATTGCAAGAATAAAGGAAAACAACATACAGACAAAATAAAGGGAAAATGTAGATACCTGATGAGTTCGACCAGTCAACAGGCTGATTTTACACTCGTATGCGAACTCTTTGGAAGACCATCCACAATCCTCAACACTATATTTTTTGACAATTACAGCATCTGGCCATGGTACCTTTTTGCACTCTGAGACCTCAAGCTGGCATAGGTACCATCCTTTAGTGTGTTCTGCACATCATAATAAGGTCAGGTTTAATAAACATGGCAGGTAGAAAATGTATTTTGCAATTTGCATAACAACATGTCACAGAAAGAATGTTCCCACGAATATATATTACTAGGGTATATTCTAATCAACCCATACTGTCAGTCAATAGTCAACATTGGCAAGGAGAAGAAAATAAAAATTTACATAATACTCGCTGGTTATTCATCTGATTATGATATGCTGATAATTCGTTTAGGAGACGAGAATAAGATGCACGATAAGAAAATTTGCTCCTAATATTTCTTTAGAAAGGTTAAATAGTTTAATGAGTATGACCAAAAATACAGAACTTAAATTCAGCCTAAGTTTATAAGTACGTGGTATAAAGGAAATATGTCAAGGGGCATTCTGTGTACGCAGTTTGTACAGATCGCGAACAGCAAGAGCAAAATAGAATCAAACAAATTCAGCTGAAACCTCCCTAAAAATCCATGAGGAAAAAAGTTATCCTACAAATCAACCCATGATCAACAAGTGATTCACGTTCTGATTTCCTTGATAATAGAATATCAATTAGGGACAATTTTTCCTTTTCACTACTCAAAGGGAAATCTCGTATTTGCTATGTTACAGTTAGTTGAAAAAGACAAATACCCTGGAAGCTGGAAACCTTTGGGCATAAGAAATGGCATTTAATGGGAAGATGTGTTATTCCTCTTCCCTTGATGTCTTATAATTTTAAATTATTCAAGCTTAACTCTCGTGGATGACTCTTGATCCATCTCAATCACCCCACCCCACCCTCCCCTCCCCCCCCCCCCCCGCCCGCGCGTGCAGGGTCTTTTGCGAACAAAAATCATAAAGGGCATAAAAGAAAGAGTCCTTTGACCCCAACACGGAATCCTGAAAACCCTAACTAAACTCACTCCTGTCTTTGAGAGCCACAATAATCTGCACTCAACTTCAATAGACTTCTTTGCAAGTTGAACTAATCATGATGCCAAATTATCACCCTATGATGATCCCACAATAGTCTCCATACATGTATGAAGCGAGTAGAAATGATTTTGTTGTGATGCAACTTGAATCCTTTTCCATGAAGAATTTAGATTTAGGATCTTTTATCTTTCTATAAATAGGGTTGTTGGACAAGATGTAGAAAGCGCAAGGAAAATTCTAGTGAATGAGTGGTTATGATCTTCAAAGGGGCTTGTGAAAGGGTCAAGAGGATTTGGGTGACAAATACAAAGGCTTTCCCATTGATTGTACCATAAATTCTTCAAGTCTAGTTAAAATGATTCTCTTCGTGGAGATAGACGAGAGATCTGACAAACCACATTAAAATGCTTATGTCTTGTTCTTCAAAAAAATTGTCAGCCAGAGGGCATTTTGGGCAACAAAGGAATTATTGGTAGATTCTAATAGCAGTACTTTTGTGTAAGCATGTGAGCACATGGGTAGTTAGTTATAATTTGAGTGAAGGATAAGAAAAGTGGTGAAGGTTAGGAGATTTTCTTTTCAATATTTGTTCTCTTTAAATAGAGGTAATGAGAAGAGTATTCCCAAGTATGATAATATGAATTTTGTGAAATGAATTAAGAGGTGAAACTTTCAGCTGCTTTCTCCCTATTCTCTCTCTCTCTCTCACGAACTCAGTGAAGAATCACTGAGTTCCTCTCTTCTTCCTCCCTTTTATCCTTAAATTCTATTTTTGTTTTTGTTTCTCTGGTTTTTCTTTATTTCTATCTCTGTTTCTCTCTATCTTTCTGGTTAGACTATAAACAGAGCCTGACAAATTGTTATCAGAGCTGCTGGTTGTATCCAAACTCATCTTCTTCCTTCTAATCCTCTATTTTCTTCTCTATCTCTAAACTCTAATTTCTTCTCTTATGCAAAACCAATCCGAGTTTTATCTCTTTTAGTCTCTTCTACTCTTCAAACTCTACCCATAACAAATCCAAAATCACCAACAACAATACAAAATCACAGCAACCAAGCAGCAGAAAACACCACTCCGAAGGCTCTGTTTTTCAGCAAACCTGCAACTCAGAGAATTCAACCATTAAACCACTTGGAATAGGTATAAATAACTTTTAACTAACTCGAATTACTCTTATACCAATAACCCATAACATATTTCTCATAAACAACAACAACCAAGCATATTTCTATCCATAAACTCCCTATTCTTCACCGTCGGCAGAAAATACCAAATTCTGTGTATAATTTTGTTGGATTTGCAGTTATTTGTGTTTAAATGGTTCAATTCACCTTGTTTAAGACATCTAGAATTATTATAAACATCTAAAAATCCAAAAACAAAATTATCATGTTTCAAGAAATTTTTCATTCCAAAAACAAACAGTTTCAGCTTTAGTATCAGTATTAATACTTGTTACTGCCCTGGTAATTAGTGTTATGCTATATTTTGATCTCTTAGTGCCTGTGCATGTTTTGTGTGCTCAATTACTCTTTAGACATTCAACTAAGTAGTAGCTAGTTCAGTTTACACTTTGTTCTAAATAGGATACATAGTTTGCTTCACTGAGAAAGTCCATTTCTCACTTAAAAAGCTACTCAAGTTCAATTACTCTAATTTAAGTAGTATTGCTACTGCTTGAATTTAATTTTCAAACTCAGAATCACAATTGTTATGTGATTCACCTTCATTCCAAATTTCTAAGGATGTAGGGTTGGATATGCACACCAAGTGTTCAACCAAATGAAATGCTTCAACAAGATTTTTTGAGTTATAGGGATTGTATTAATGAGAAATTGCAGCTCATTGATGAAAAAATAGATTACTTCATAACTAGTATGAATGAGTTGTTGAAGCAAAAAGGCTCAGATTATGTGGTGGGTTTTGTTAACCTTGTTGGAGATAAAAAGGAAGGGCAAGATGGCAGTTCACATGGGCCATAGAGAAGATGAGGGACTTTTTAGAAATCTCAACCATGCTGAGAAGTTAAGGGCCAGAACAAATGAAGAAGATGATGTCGAATGGAGGATGAGGAATAACTTTGTTGAAGAAAATGAGAGAAAGGAGCTCAAGCATCTCAAGCTTGTGCTTGTTCCCATCATTCACTAAAGCTTATAATGCTAGAAACTGGATCAAGGAATGTGAAGAAGCAAATTGTGAAGGAGCTCCTATGTATGGTGTACGATGAATATAAGAAAACTCCAATATTTGATGATGTTCCAAGTAGTGAGTGGCAAGCTGCTATCATTGGGGGGCAACTTGTTTTTAACAAGGAAGGTGAGGTAAACAAAGATCCAGAAACTAGGAAGATAAAGTGGCAAGGGGTTGCATACCAGATGCTTAAGCCAAAGAAGCCACGCTCAGCAACATTTGCAAACAATGATGGAACAACACTTCATTGTGGAACTCCTATATATGATGAAAAACCACAACAACAGGGAATAACCCCCATTTATAATGATTATATTGAGCATGAGGAGGCTCCATTTTATGATGGTCCACCCATGTATGATGCACCAAGACAAGATGAAGGGAAATGCGTCTTTGATGATGAAAAGGGAATTCAATGAGAACATTGAACAAGGTATTACACATCCAGAATATGAAAAAGAGTTCTGCTATGAAGACCTTGTGTTTGATAATAGTCCTGAAGTGGAGCAAGGATTCATGAAGGAAAAAGGAGTGTTAGAACTTCTTGAACAACAGCAAAAAGTTTTCTTGGTAGGGGAGCTCTCAAGGTAGCCTCACATGTTGCAACTCAGGCTAGAAAATGAGGATAGAGACACCAGCACTCCAGCTCCACAAGGTCCCAAGCTTTATGCAGAATATTTTGATAGAATGGGGTGCAGTCAAGGAGTTGTTGCTCATCCAAATCAGTTCTAAAATGAATGGTTTGCATCTCTTGAACCTTGGAAAGATAAAGTTGAAATGTCCATTCAAGACGCATACTCAGAAAAAACCAGAACATCAAATATTTTTCCCTATTCCTATCCCGAGTATGTTGAAAAAGCCAGTATCCTAATTCTCCAACCCTATGATCATCCTAAGGCCATTAAGAGGCTGCTTGTTTACTTCTGAATGAGTCTGAATCTGACCGAATAAGTCATTTTTGACCGTTTATTTTATAATTTTTAAACTCTAAATGTGTCTAAATGCATCTGAACGATTCATCTAAAAAGTTGTAGTTGATTGAATAAGAAGTAGTACTGAATGATATTTTTACTTACATTCTCTCATAAACAATTAAAAATTACTTTCAATATCCTTCTTGTTTTACTATTGTAAACAAATTTTGTTACGTACAAATTGTTTTTTATTTTTCTTTAACAAATTGGCCAATAACCTATTTAACAAATGTTGTTATAGTCTTTTGTTTTGATTTTATGAACTATAAAATGTTATTAATACTTTGTGTTTTATTTCTAAAATTATATTACTAATAGTAAACAATCAAAGATTGTTCAAAAGTTTAAATTTAATTTTTCTTAGATAACGTTGTTTATTTATAATTACATAACAAATTTATTGAGTTAATTGATGTTTTGGTTGCTATACTAGGGGTCGATTTTCATTCTGATTATTGAATTTTTTTTGTTACAAGGACATGTAATACTCAAAAAAATATTACAAACTAGTCATTACTTAACATTTCGTCCAAAAATTTGACGGAACTGCTGAATAGATTAACGTTTAACAACTGTCATGTGGGGTACTTCAATGTGGCAAGTGGGACCCTGTTACGTGGAGGGTTGATAGATATTTTGGTTACTGTACTAGAGGTCGATTTTTATTTTTAGTTACTGATTTATTTTTTGTTACAAAGACATTACTATACTCAAAAAATATTACAAACTAGTCGTTACTTAACATTCTGTCCAAAAAATTGATGGAACTGTTGAACCGTGCATATAGGGATGCACAAAAGGCCTGAGACCTGCGGCCCGGCCTTGGTCCGGCCTGCTTAAAGCCCGGTCTGGTCAAGGCCTAGCCCAGTCAGGCCTAGCCTGGAAGGCTTGAAAGGCCACTATTTTTAGACAAAAATCTGGCCTGGCCTGACCATGGGCCTGACCTGGCCTTGTTGGGCCTGGTCTGAGGTCTGGCCTGGACTGAAACTTTACATGATTTTTTATCCAATTATTTGTAATTTTTGAACTTTAAATTTATAATTATTCATTAATAAAGTATAGATTAAATTTTTACTTATTATTGTAATTTATAAATTATAATACATTAGTTTTAATTAATACATCAATAAAGTTTAAAATTTTAATTATTCATTCTTGATTTCTAGTAGATACATTTAATTAAGGCTTAAATATAATTTACTACCCTAAACTATAGGTCATATTCCACTTCGGTAATCTACCTTTCAATTTTGTTAATTAGATGATTGAACTATTAATTTTTTCCAATTTTAACAAATTGAGCCGCCACGTCAGAAATTGCTGACGTGGCTATATGGGTGGAACCATAGGAAGCTGATGTGTGTAAAAAAATTAAAATTATGAATTAAACAATTCTGATATAATGGAGTGTAAAATGGTCACATCCCATACATTCAGACAAAATAAACAAATCAAAAGCTTTAAATCAATAACAATCGATCAAAAGCAAGCCCCAAATTCGACGAAAAAAGCCCTAATCACAAATTGCTCAACGATTCTGGTCGATCCATGATTTATCTCGATCGGATTTCATGTTTTTCTCTGTTTATGTTCTGATTGGATTGCTGCTTTCCTTAATCTGTTTGTGCTATGGATTTTGGGATTTTGATTTTTCCATTGGTCGAAGCTATGGTTTCTCGATCTGCATATTTTGGGATCGGAATTTGGGTGAGGTCCATGATTTTCCGATCAGGTTCATGCCTGTTTTTGGCTGGGGTATGATTGTGTTTGGGAATGGCCAAAATGGGTTTTGATTTTGGTTGCTGGTTTTGGCCCATGCTGATCGATTTCCGGTGGGTGCTCCATCGCCGGATTTCTTGAGGGGCAAATCGGTGGTCTGCAAATCACGAGGTTGGCCTCGGGGGTGATGCTCTGATGTCCCTATGGTTTGCTTTGGCCGACAGCTGGGCCCCTCATCTTAATTCAAATTTTAAATGATGTTTTCTTCTATTGGGCTCAAGCTTTGGTGACTGCTTCGGTATTGGGCTCAAGCTTTTGTATGATTTGGAACTTATTTTGAAATAGGAATCATGAGAGAAAAGAGACTGGAAAAATAGATGGCATACTCAACTAAACGGACTGAAGTGTATGTACTTGGGTTGTGTTCTTTAAATCAATTTTTATTATGTTTAGATTTTTTGAATAAGGATTTCTGTTTTGTTCATGTTGCCTAGGGTTTATACCTGGATTTTTTTGAATTTTTTATTTCTGTAGCAATGGTTGGGTCAGTGATGGAGACAAAATCCGTCGAAGTTTCCACCGTGAAACAGCTCCTCCGTCGAAGGTTGGATTTTTCGAGAGCTGTGAGGTCCAATTAATCCATTGTTTTTTATTAGTATTAATGTTTAATATAAAGTGGTTTGACGAATTTGCCCTTTAAATGTGTAATTAAAAATAAAAATACTGTTTTTTAGTTACACATCAGCTGAGTTGGCCCCACCCAAGTAGCCACGTCAGCAATTTCTGACATGACAGACTCAATTTGTTGGAATTGAAAAAAATTAATAGTTCAACCATCTGATTGACAAAATTGAAAAGTGGGTCACCGAAGTGGAATATGACCTATAGTTTAGGGTAATAAATTATATTTAAGCCTTTAATTAATATATATCTTCAATGAATATAACTAGTTAGTATATTTAATATTAATAATAAGTTAGTTACTTGGTTGATTAAATATTAATAATAAGTTGATTTATTGTAAATACTAAATTACTAATATTTAAGAATAAAATTTTATTAATATTCTTTGTTACTTTAATGTTAAATATTAACATTAATTAATACATCAATAAACTAATTTTTAATTTTTAATATTAAATATTAATAATAAGTTAGTTTCTTGTAAATACTCAGTTTTTCATTAATTTGGATATGCTAAATTTTTAGGAGGATTTATGATTTTGGTTATTTTTCAGGTATTCTGTTCATCTGTTGTACAAATTTAAATAAAAATTCATAAAGTAATTAGAAAATTAATTGAAAATAATACTTGAGATATAACTATGTAAGTGTTAATGACCATAAATGAAAATATATGTGTATTTAAACTTAACAAAATATATGTCCAACCGATCCTAGGACTATAAGAAAATAAAATCGAAACTAAATTTATATTCAAAAAATAAAAGTGTAACCTACAGTATTTAGATAATCTACAATATTTTTTACGAAGTTCATAGTCGACAACTAGATATATATTTAGGAAATCAATTTGTTTATATTCCAGTTACATCTAAATTATATTTTCTTTTAATTTAAGAGGAATATATTTATTTTTGTTCTAATCATTCAACTTATATTGGTGTGTAGTAGAATGTTAAAATAAAATAAATCTCAGCAATCTTGCATCATTTTTACAAAATTTATTAATTTATATTTTATAATTTATATTTTTAATATGTAACATAAAAAAATAAGGACAAGACAGCCAAGGCTTTGGGCCTGGGCTTGGGTCTGGCCTAGACTTAGGCCTGGCCAAACCACAGCCCAGCGACCAAGGACTGGCCTGAAGGCCAAAAGTCAACGGCTTGGCCTCGCCTGGTCAAAGCCCAAGTCCTCGCAGGCCCAGGCCAGGTTGTGCATGCCTACGTGCATATCACGTAAGCCAAAAAAGTTGGTGTAAGTTACTTATTTGTGATGTTACACATTTTACCATGTGTAATATCATATATATTGTCGCTGACAAAGAAGAAACGAACTAGATAATTGTGACCAAGATGAATCGCACCAAAATCGTGCCCTAATTTTTTTTTTACCCTTTTTTGATTTCTGCAACAATATCATGTACCACATCATCAATAATTAACTCATACATCAATTAAGTAATGTTAAGTAATAACTAATTTGTAACATTTTTTTGAGTACAGAAATGTCTTTATAACCAAAAAAAAGATTCACTAACAAAATGAAAATTCCCTAGTAGAGTAACCAAAATATCAATTAACCCTCTACGTAACGGGGACCCACCTGCCACATATATTCAAGTACCACACATGACAGTTGTTAAACGTTAGTCTATTCAGCATTTTTGCCAAATTTTTGGACAGAATGATAAGTAATAACTAGTTTGTAATATTTTTTTGAGTATAGTAATGTCTTTGTAACAAAAAAAATCAGTAACCAGAATGAAAATCGATCCCTAGTACAGTAACTAAAACATCAATTAATCCCAAATTTATTCATAACAATCCAAAAAGTTAAAATAAAAAATACACGTATTTAGATGTTTTAAATAGACAATTATCAAACACATCATCTCATTCCATATTCAAAGCTTCTACTTTATTCAACTCATTCATATTCTCTTATGCATTCAGAACTTTTCATTCAGTTTTATCAAACAACACTTAAGGGTTTTGCAAACCAGCCTAGCTTCCCTTCCAGTACACATGTAAATCAATCCTAGTTCATTATTAATAGTTCCACCTTCATAAACAACCTTAAAACAACTTTCTACTAATCCTATGAAAATACTTCCAATCAAAGACTTCGTAGAATTGTCAAAGGGGTTTGCTACAATGAGTTTAGCATGGATTTCTTTATAAGGTATATGGAGAATTTTGAGACGAGCTTTAAGGAAGCTATGATGAACAAGAGCACTTGCATTTCCTAATGGTGTTCTTGTTGGTGACTCTATTGGAAGTCCCCATGTTCAGAAGTTACAGTAGGACATTTTAAATGCTAAGAAATTCTATAAAAGCACAAGTAATGACTATAGTGAGGTTGATTAGGTTAAAGTTTTGACATGTAAAAGCAAGGAAAATGTGACCTTAAACCAAAAAATCCTGCCCCTTTGGGACTTCAAAAGATATTCCCTGTTCAAGTGGAAAATGAAGGAAAATAAGAATTCTTTGGAAACTTGTGTCATAGCTCCATTGATGCATCACTTCTATCTTGTGATGTTTAACCCTCAAAACAACAAAAATTTGAACTTATGGTCTAAGAAGCAGTTTCTTGTCTCGACTTAATTGAGGTATTTAAGCAAGAACTCCAAGATAGGTCAGTTTGGGGTCAAAGTAGCTTGGAAGAACTAAAAGGAAAGGAGCATTCTATTAGGAGCAAAGAACACATGGAAGCCTATTACTAGCTGAACCTTCTTCGAACAGGTTCAAATGGGGCAAATAGAATCTTAATAGCATGATGAGTTCATGGAGTATTTTTCTACTAGCTGTTGCACTATGGATAAATGGTTATACTTGTGCTTTAAAGAGGTGGAGTAGTTGGTGTGCAAAAGCAAGAATATCCACGGCTTATACGGACAAAAGTTTCCAAATTCAACTTGGAGCAGAATCTCACACTTCATATATATTTCCAAGACATTACTTTGCAAAGAGTAGATGTTTCTAGCCAGATCAAGAGATTACAGATGATACAAGATAACAGAATTGGAGTTACTAATCCTTTGGCAACTATAAGTGGTCACTCTTTAAATGGAAAATGAAGCAAGAAGGATGTGCAAATGACCAAGTGGCAAAGTTTTAATGAGCAAACTCCAACGCTTCATCTTTCATCTTGGAAAATCAGGAAGAGACACCAGCTTGGGATACAACTGTTTTGGTTTTGATACAAATTCACGAGGACATGAATCTTGTAAGGGGAGGGACTGACAGGCAGAGGGCATTTTGGGCAGCAAAGGAATTATTAGTAGATTCTAGTAGCAGTACTTTTGTGTAAGCATGTGAGCACATGGGTAGTTAGTTATAATTTGAGTGAAGGATAAGAAAAGTAGTGAAGGTTAGGAGATTTTCTTTTCTGCATATGTTCTCTTTAAATAGATATAATGAAAAGAGTATTCCCCAAGTATGATGATGTGAATTTTATGAAATGAATTAAGGAGTGAAGCTTTCAGCTGCTTTCTCCTCTGAGTTTTTGTGAATTTTGTGAATAAACACTGAGTTCTCCTTCTTCTCCCTAATTCCTCTGGTATCTCTCTATTTCTCGATTTCTATCTATGTTTCTCTCTTATTCTCTAGTTAGGTACCAACAAGGGCCTGACATAAATCCTATATGTATTTACTTTCTTCTACCACAATTCTTGTGGGATGTAAGAACGAAGTTAGATTGGCTTCCGCGTGCATTTGAAAGGGCTCAAAGCCCTTACAGATTTCCCTATAAACTGGTCTCAGAAACCAATTCAAAGTGAGAACAAACAATTTACACAAGTAAATGCCCTGAGAAAAAGGAGAGGCCAGGGGGGACTTGATTTTCTTTCACCTTTTTGTATTGGAGTAGTCATGAAAATCACTATACTTTTGTTGATAAGTTAATCATGAGAAACATTATTACATATTAAAATAGGATCAGATATGTATAATAGCGAGGATTACCTTCAGAAATAAGCCTTGGAGCAATGTTGATTGGACGCATGTAGTGAGTTATTACTCCAATTGGCACAGGAGCAGCCGTAATAGCAAGATAAAGCTTCTTCACCTTTTTTTCCTGATTTTGAAAAGATATATATCTTCAGGGTACTGGGTGTAAAGGAGAACATAGAGATGAAGAAATAAACCTAGCTCTGAATATCGTATAATGAATGGAAAAAAATCAGTTTCCTTTTCATATTGCGAGCACAGCTATATATATGGAAAACAGCAACTCTTCAATTATCATGTAACAAATTGTTTTTCCAGTATATGACAAATGAAATTAATAAACTTACCCTCAATTTTCTGTGAAAAACTGAACAGTACTCCTTCGTTCTAGCAAACACTACGCTGCACATGAAGTTGGGCCATAAATCCAAGGTTGAGGAAATATATAGAACTATAATTGTAAATAACCATTCAGATATATTACCAGCCTTCAGTGCAATTGTCAATTTGATGAGTAGTCATTAGAGGAGTGGTAAACCCCAACGCACGAGTGGCAAATGATGAACAACTTTCTTCAATGTTGTCACAGGTTCCTCCTACCTAAAGTGAATATGGATATAGTGAGCAACTATGGGCTATAAATTTAGTACAGTAATTCATGTTCACAACATGTCTTAAAATATCATTCTGGATCCTACTGCATATTTGAGCAGAGTCCTTTAAGGATCTCATACTCCGTTTTGTACGAGGAAGGGGTAGGGTGTTGCAGCTTCCCAACTAGGAGCTCTAGGGGAAGGGACACCTCCTTTCCCTTTTAGTTTGGTACATGAGAAGGAAGAGAATGTAAGGGGGAGGTGAAGTCAGTTTACACTGTTCCCTCATGTAAGGAGGGGAAGAGAACGAGCCATTAATACAATACTCATGCTTCCTCACATAACTTGTCCCAACTCCCATGTCAGGACAAAGTTAGAGGATTGCGTCAGGCGTTGCAATCCAGCTGTAGGAAATAGCCATCTCATGACCAAAGACGTTAAGCAAACACATTACTGCTTTACAACTGATAGATAATTATGATCGCACAAGTTTAATCATTGACACCAAAGTCTGCTAAGCATCAGCTTCAGTTCACTGGCACAAGAAATTTATTTATAAAGAACATATAAAGTAAAAATTATGAATAAAGAAAAAAGTTATCAGTTTACATACTGATGTACCAGCAGGTTTGTCTAGAACCACATACGATTCCGTTGCTGCAATAATTCTTGATTTCCAGTCAATCTCATAACATCTGAAAAGCATAAATGTCAACCAGCATAGGAAATGTAATCAGAAAAAAGTACATCATTACATAGAACCCCCATTACCTTGGGAAGCGTTTTGGATGGACATGCACTCGTAAGTACGTCCCAGCTTCAACAAACTCATCAACATGAGTTATCCTGAAAGTTTTCTGCGCTTCTCTCACAGTTTTCCCTTTAATTGAAAATCTCTTACTCAGAACTGATGGAGCAGTAACTTCTTTGTACAACTTTATATTCTCTGGTGTCGCCACACTTGGAGGAGGCTCTGGACATACAAGCGCATAGTATACAGCTCCAAAATGAATGAGATCTGCAACAAACCTTTAAAGTCTGGTTGATTGTGGATTGCAATAGAGTAACTCATAACCCTACGTCAGACCAAATGGACGACAATAATTGAAATACTTACAAAGGAGAAAGATCCAAAGCTCTAGTAATATACTCAAGAACAGTCCCTCCTTCTGAAACAACCAAGTGTTCAATTCTTGGTGGTATATTTTGTGAAGGGCATGGAAGCAAACGGCCATAATTTAAGTTGCTGCAATAAAATTGAGTCCTAGAATCAGCAGGCCAAATTATAAATTAACAATTGAAAAAAAACGTATCAATTTCCATTCCGAAAGTATGATATAGCTAGACAAGGTCAACTTTGCACCAAAAGATTTAAGATATTGATGTCAGTTGTTGATGATATTTTTACATAATTAAATAACTTGAATAGAGTGAAATAATCCAACTATCCAAAGGACATATTATCAGTTTGTTCTTCTATGAAAACAACCATATATTCCCTTCCTTTCAAAATGAGAGTTTACTTTAAGAATCAATGTATCGTATCTAAGTATATTTAATAAGATTAAATCTTGGCTAAAAAAATATGTTAAAGTCAAACTTCTCTTCAAATTTTGACTTTTAAAAATCGACTATCATTTTGGTATGGAGGGATAACTAACTATAGCAGAACTATTTGCATAATTTTCACAGAGAAAATACTTCTGTACAAATCATTGTCTGCAATTCAGAACAAGGATGCTAAAGTAAGATTTCTACATACGAACAAAAGAATAAACATATATTCCCTCAGGTAAAAAGAGTAGCATTTTCAATAGAAATTACAAAGAAAGGATTCTCAGGAAGGAGAGTATATGATATATCCATATAAATAACTGTGTGCCATAAGCTAGAGGTAGCCAGCTCTTAGCGTCAATTTAATGGAAAATGACCTTCCAACATGAACTTAGGCTTCATCAAATTAGCAAATAGTTAAAATTCTACTCAACCGTTATAACTTTAGACATATTATCAGCTGCATTACTTGTAAAAAAGACATCTATTTTTTATTTCCAATGGATGATAAAATGATAGAATAATTTGCAAATAATACTTTTGCATAACTTCAAATAAATAAATAAACACTTTTAATTAGAAGCATAAAAAGTATTCCCTCTATCCCATAATAAACGTCTTTAAGTGCTTAATCGAAATGAATCTGAATTTTTCTTCTATGATCGATCGGTATAAACATTAACAACTCCGAATTGATCAGTTTCTCCTCGACAAATAAGTACTTGGGCCAATAAAATCCTGCCCAATGGAGAGATAATTAGAGAGGTGACAAAACCTTATACTTTTTATTACAAAACTAATAAACCTGAAAAGGATGGAAAATTTTTGTTTCGTAATTTCATAATCTATTTTTTCAATTTTTAAGTGACCTTTGATACAAATCACGAGAATTTATATGTTTCCTTTAATCTTTCAGAGGTAAAGGGTTCTTTTAAGAAATAATTTTTTTTATCATAATATGAATCGAACCAAAAGACCCCTTAACTATTTAAGGGGATTACTACAACGAATCACACTTTTACCACTACACTATACCCGCTACAATGCGATTATTATATACAAAAGGGCCTTTATTATGATCATAATCTCTCGTATATCTTGAATAATTTTTTAAATATATATAAATTTTAAAAATGGTTAATTTGACCTAAAAATCAAACTAAGACATTTATTATTGAGACGTTTATTATTGAGAGGACTCATTTAAATTATGAAATAATATAAAATAATATTTTTTTTAGATAGGGGGTATTTGATAAAACTGAATGAAATAATTTTGAATGTTTAAGTAATCTGAATGTGAAGAGAATTCTGAATATTGTATGTCTCAAACACTAAATAACATATTTTTATTACCAATCTGAAAATTTTCAAAATTATCCTAAATTTATTTAATATTACTTAATATAATAGTTAATATTTTAAAAAAATTAAATATAAAATACTTCATTTAGCCAATTTAGCCAAAAAAAAAAAAAAACTTGGTCATTCAGTCCAAAAATCTGACATATTCAGCCATTCAATCTATTTTTATTCAAAACAAACTTACCCAGGCCATTCAGCTCTAAACAAACACCATATTTTACAATAGTTATATAAGTTGCAATGATCAAATAATATGAGACCGAGGGAGTATATATGTATGTATGTATATATATGCATGTAGGTCAGAAAAGGGATTATGGAATACCCATTTGAGGAAGCGCGGGTGTCAGCTGAATGAACATCTAATGAAGCAGAGGATTTACAGTGGAAGCTTCTGTTTCTGTATCCAATTAAGTGAGAATTACCGCTTATAAGAGTATGAGTGGAGGCTAACGTGCGGACTAGTGCAACAGGGGTGAAGAAGCTCCGGCAACCGGAGGTCCATAGCAGCGACGATACCAAATTGCCGGCGAAAGTTGAAGTGATAGTCGCCATTTTCTTGTGGTGAGAAAAAACAGAGGAAGAGGAAAGAGTTATAATTTGTTGAATACGGGCTTGGACATGGGTCAAACTCCAAATATTGAGGCTACGTTAGATGGGCCTTTAGGCCCAAATCTTCGTCATTTGACAGCTCAGTCTATATATCATAAATTTTAATTAGCTCATGATTCCGTGCAAAACGATTTTATTTTGTTATAAAATTATTGTATTATTTATATTTTTTTATATTATACTATACTAATATATTAATTCTACTAATAATAGATTAATATTGTGCACAATAATTTTTATATAAAGAAAATATTTTCTGTCGAAATATCCTATTTAACTAATAATGTATATCTAATTATTGATTAAAAAAAATTGAATAAACTTAAATATTTACAATAATAATTCTTCTACTTATATAATTTAAATGATCGTGTTCCTCTTTAAATGATTTATTTGTTTCTATGTTACTATGTTCATCTATTTATGTAATAATAAAATCTTAATTAAACTCAAATAAATATACTTATATAATTTAATAAAATATTATTATATAATAAAATATTATTGTTATCAATCATATGAATTTTAAAGAACACTAACTAAATTAGAAAATTTATGAGAATAAGATATAGTGGTAAATAGATAATTGTGATAGTAAGAATTTAGATAAAATATTTTGAAATTAAATAACCTATGAAAAAAGTTTCTTTTACTAAATTATAGGTTTCTATTCCAACATTTTAGACCATTCCAAAGTTTTAAGATTGAGAGACTATTTTATGCTATTACAGTAAAACCTCTATTTAAGAATAGTCTTGGGATCAAACTATTTGTATTCTAATTGAGAGGTTATTACTAAATAGAGGTATTGGTAAAAAATATTTTTCGAACACCCAAAAATATCCACTTTAACAAAAATATCAATAAAAACTCCATAATAATTATTATTCAAAAAATATTTGTGCAAAGTAGTCTTTTATAGTAAAATGTGATCTTTTATAAGAAATGTAGTCTTTTATAGGAAAATGTAATCCTTTATAGAAAATGTAATCTTTTATAGGAAAATATAGTTCTTTATAGGAAATGTAATCTTTTATAGAAAATATAGTCTTTTAAAATTAATACTGTCTCTCTCTCTCTCATATATATATATGAAATTATTACTATATAGAGGTATAGTTTCTTAATACGGGATTTAAAAAGTATATAACATATTGCAATTTAGATGTTATTTCTATTTATAATTAGCCTAAATTGGGACCAAATTTTTTTATAATATTATAGAGGTTATTTTTATATAGAGTATTCTTAAATAGGAGTTTTATATATATATATATATATATATATATATATATATATATATATGTGTGTGTGTGTGTGTGTGTGTGTGTGTGTGTGTGTGTGTGTGTGTGAGGGGTGTGAATATGGAGGTTCACACCTGTGTAAATTTTAAAGGTACACAATCTACAATAGAAGAGTGAATTCACTCTATTATCGTAGAGTAGTCAATCCACGATCGCAGAGCAGTCAATCTGCTACTGTCGAACGCAGAGTGAATCCTCAAATCGTGGATTAACTACTCTACGATAGTAGAGTGAATTCACTATACTATCGTAGACTGTATAACTTTAAAATTTATACAAATATACTCTTTTATTTTTACCATATATATATATATATATATATATATATTTTATATATCGATTTTTTATTACTATTAATTAATATAAGTGCATGTGATAAAGATATGTAAGATGGCGGGCCACTATTATAATCTTGTTCAATTTTATATATGTATATCTTTTACAATTGTAATTTGACAGAAAAATTTGACTCCTTTATTTTTTTTTTCATGAATTTATTTGTTAATTTTATCACGATGAAAGGTAAGAAATTATATCCAAATCATAAAATGAGTCACACTAGCTTAATAAGTGCTCTACCTTAGGTTATCAACATCATAATTAAGCTAAGTTCAAGAGCTTAATTGAACTTAGCTTAATTGAAATTTAACGTGAATCGTGACATAAATTTCATTTGTGCCTTTTTTTCCCACCCTTTTTCTATCTTGTAATTAGGGGTGTAAGTCGAACCAAGTAGTTCGGTACTCGATTCGAGATCGGCTCGAAAATATGATCCAAAGCTCGAATTCGAAGTTGATCCGAGTCGAATCTGATCCATACTCGTTTTCTGTTTAATGATACACGAGTCGAATTCGAGCATACTAGTGTTCGCTCAGATTAGGGTTCAAGTATTTCATTTTTTCTCGAACCAGACTCGATACCTGCTCGATGGATCATATTCGAGTATTGGTTTGATCCATTCTATTAAGCTAAATATGTGATATTTGTATCAATCTTTATAATTTATAAAGTATAGTATAAAATTGTGTAAACTTTTACTTGAATAAATCAATGAATTGAATGTCAATTTTTATTACATTTTTTATAATTTCAATACATAAATAAAAGTGAAAAAGTTTTATATATAAATATTAGTTAAGTAACCAATTTAGTATGCAGTGGTTCAGTTTTAAGTGAAATGGTTCATATTCGAAATTCGATTTGAAGGTTCATGAGTAACTCGCTTTGTAAACGAGTCGAGTACTTACGAGCCGAGTAGGTCCGAGTAATGATCCGAGTCGAATCTGGCGTAAAAATATAAATCTCTTATCGAATCCGAGTCGAATTCGAGCTCAATTTTTTCGAGTCGAGCCGAATCTGAACAAGAAGGTGTTCGCTGAGATTCGACTCGTTTACACCCCTACTTGTAATAGAGACAAATGATACGAACGAGATCAAAATTCGCTATTAATATTATCTTAATTTGAGCAAAATAGAGAGTTAGAAAGATGGGAAAAATTATCTAAATTCTAAAAATTTGAGAATTATCACAGAAATTAGAATAAATTTGAAATAATTGTGATACCCCAATTTCATATTGAACATGTAGAATGAACTCAAGATAACCTAACTACTGCTCTTGAACTAGACCTCGCAAACATGGCCCAAGCCGCCCGCCACGGGCCGGGCCGTGGACTGCAGTTTTTTAGCCTAATAAAATTCGGGCCTTTTTGGCCCGCCCCGGCCCGTGGCCCGCGACTTTTTTTTATATATATAAATAAAATGTTGCTACTTGTGGATTGTGAGACTTGAACACAAGACTTGTAAGTAAATAAATAAGAGTTCAAACCAAGTGAGTTACAACTATTTATTTTTAATGTAATCTTCAATATATTATGTCTTTATTTTTGTTCAAATTTTACTATTCTTAAAAAGTAAAACCTAAATCGTGCCTAATTTATAATATTATCATCAATACAACTACGTCATTATCATAAATAAATCGTGCCTAGTCATTATCATCAATACAACTACGTCAAAGAGATTATGTTTTGAATGAGGCATTGATGTTTTGATCTTGTAAAATGTTTGTGTATGCGTTTATTTAGTTCTTCAATAGTGTATGTTTATTAAATGCATGTTACCAGATGTGACGCCCCCAAAATAGGTATACATCACCCATTATGAGTCGCCAAATACTTGGTACAGAAACAACTACAACTTCATTAATACAATTATTGTGTAAAAATACAACAACCCAATACTGTGAGTTTGAATACAATTATTCTCTACTAGAGAGTATACAAACTCAAAATGAGTCCTTATTACAATTATTATCACACTATTTTATAAAATAGTGAGGACTGCTAACACCACTGACTGAAAACATCACTCCGCACCCCAACTAGTTCCCGCTATATTCTCGCCTCCTGAGAAGAATGGAACAAAAAGGGTGAGCTCAACTAGCACAGTAAAGAATATTATGACTAAGATAATATACAATAAATTATCATTAGTATTCAACAGAGAAAAATCTGATAGAATATATAATCGACAACAAGTTTTAGATCAACAACTGCAGCGAAAACAGCAATCCATTAGAAGAGTCAAGTAGAGAATGAGTTCTACTATCTTATAAGATTTAAAAGTCCATCATCACTATTTTATCCCTGTAACAACAATCAATATTCATCTTTAATCAAATATTCATCTTTGCACTACAGGCCAAAGATATTCATTTGTATCACCAGTTGGTCATGTTCATCTCAACACATGTTAATCTTTGAACTACGGGCCAAAGATATTCATTAGGTAATCATTCATCTTTACACTACAGGCCAAAGATATTCAGTAATATTATCATTTAGGACTGAGGATGATGAAAAATATTTTAAAGAAAACGAATCCAATGAGATAAAAGAATAAATTTTATAGATTCGTATTACAATTTATCCAAGTTCAATAATACTCCATAATAACCAATTTTGAAGTAGAATTCAAAAATAAAGATCAAAACATGGATACAATCAAAGAAAGTAACCATAATAGACAACTTGGACAAAAAGAAAAAAATTTTATTTTTCGGTGAATAGTGCCGTATTCGTGAATAGTGCCGTATACGTGAATAGTAACTCCGACACCAAAAAGTTCCAAATTTGATAAAAAGTTCAGATCAATATTTCGGCATAATGATGTTGAGAGAATAACATCATTAGGAAGAAAATAATATCCCTTACCTTAAACGAACAGTACTTCTGATCGAAATATCGGATACGAGACTGAATGAAACTTGTGCTGAATAGCAACTCTCAAAGTATCAAAATACTCACAAAATACACTCAATAATATAGAGAGAGAAAGAGAGAAAACTTATGAATTCTGGTGTGATTTTCAATTCTAACTTAGCCCTCTATTTATAGAAAAATGTTAGCATGCCAAAGCAGACTTGACCTGTAACCTGATGGCTTTACCTGCTACTATTCAAGCCTACCACATTTGAATAAAAATCTCAGCACATTTTCTTACCAACCAAAAATGGGGCCCACCAATTCTAGATTTTTCCACCAAAATGATAAACTCCGAAAATTCAATAATTTCTAAACCAGTCATCTCGTAAAATTTATAACAAATCATACGTTCATTTTTAACGGTTCAAAATTTGTGGACATATACTCAACTTATATATGTATAACATATCCAAAAATCACAACGATCCAACGGTCGGATTAAAAATTATAACCCCCGCAAAATATCTCAAAAACCCTAATTTGATTTTTAATACCTCCATTCCGACAAAAATACTGATAAAACACCTCAACATTAACTCCTTCATTTTTAACCACAAAAATATATCCCTCATTTATATCCACATAAAATAAATATTTCCTTATCATATGAATCAATAATTAATTATTCACAAATAATATTACAGAATCACATTTATGACAACCAGGCCGTTCCCAGGAAAGAGGGGGCTTTCCAATAAGGATTTCTCCTTATTGGCGCGTAATTTGGTGACCAAACATCTCCTTAGACAGAACTTTCTAGACATTACCAATAATGCTATCTAATAATATTATTCAAATAATATGAATTATTGATTTGATAATGAAAAATACTGTGTAGTAACAATTATTGAAACACAATAATATAAAATATTAACGCAGTAATTATTGAATCAATAAAATAAAATATTTAACAGTAACTACTGTAACAATTATTGAGTAGTGCCTTCCTTCATAAGAATCAATAATTCAAAAATACTGTGCAATCTATGTGCTACTGTGCAATAACGCGTATTACTGTATTTTTAACCACCGGGTATTCCAACAGTTTTAACGGTAACAATTACGCCGTTATTTATAAAAACTCAATTTTGTCGTTATCTTCGTCTAACCGTTTTCTGTTATGGGGCCCACAAATAGCTACGCCGTCGTACGAATATTCCCCGACAGAAAGAATATTTCACGACCAAACGAATATTCCCCGACAAAATGAATATTTCATAACCACTTGTTTATTTTAAAAAATTTGCACATTTCACCCATAACAAAATATTATATCAAATTAGCACCTTATTATTCACAATAATAATTAGAGAAAAATTTGATTTTATTCATTAATAAGTTGGGGTCTTACACCTGATATGACATAACTACAAATTATTGAAATTACTAATTATTGAAATTACTGGAATTATTGATGTTTATAATAAATGTTTATTGATGTTCAAGACTTGAATTGTTTGAGATAATTACTGGAGTTAAATAGCGACATATCAATATATTAATCTAGTCTCATTTTATGATTATAGGTTTTGTAATACGAATTATTACTAATTTGATTAAATATGAATATTTTTTATAGAGAAGAAGAATATGATTTGTTAGAACATGAGTATTGAGTAAATAAGATATGTAATTAATGTAGGTAATTAATTAATAATACTAATTTATAATATTATTAAAATTTTAATTGATCAAGATATGTAGTTAATTAATTAACCGTGTCTGTTTGTATTATTGTTTATTATTAATTATTTTATCATTATTACTATTTCTGGTGTAGTAAGATTTAAAAATAAAATAAAATAAAATAAAAGGAAGAAGCCCGCGGGCCGGGCCGGCCTGGCCCAACCCGAGCCACAAACTTCACAATTTTAGTCCACTAAAACCCTGATAATTTTGGCCCGGTCCACCGTTGGCCCGGCCCGCTCTTGGCCCGGCCTGGCCCGGCTCGCCTGTTTGCCAGGTCTATCTTGGACAATGAAATGAATTTTACTCTGATCTCGAGTTTGGTTCCATGCTAGCTAGGTCGATAGACTCAAATTAATTTGAAGCTCACACCCATTTTCATAAATTTATTTGGGTTTGTGCCTATATATAGTCCTTATAAGAATGTACGTAGATAAATTAGAAAACTTATGATACCCCAATCTCATCATGATACTTTTTATTTTTAATTAAACCGTTCAAAATATTAAAATTGTAATCTCACGAATTATTATACTCTAATTACTCTCCTTTATTATAATTTTTAAAATTTGTTGAATATATAATTAACCTGAACATATTTTTTTAGGAAGGAGAGAGTATTAAATTTAAATATGTGCGTATGAATAGATCAAAAGTCAAATGATACTTGTTGGTTTATAATCTTTTATAATTTTAATTAATGATGACAATATTATTGAGTTTGTATTTAAAAATGGATTTTATTTTAATTGCTTGGACCGTTTAAAATTGATTTACTTTATATGATGATTTCTTGGTTGGCCAAAATTTGTTTAACAGTCCATCAATTGATAAATTCAAAGGTGTTAGTATTGATATAGACTTCCTGAATATATATATATATATATATATATATATATATATATATATATATATATATATGTATGGGGTTCCATCCACAGCAACCAATTGCTGTGGAGCAATCCTTTTTTTGGCCTGTTGAATCTTTTTTTGCTCCAGCCGAAATTTTAACAAACCAAAAAAGGAGTTGCTCCACAGCAACCGATTGCTGTGGATAGAACCCCTATATATATATACACACACATAAACACACACTGTTTGGAATCAAACTTAGATATATTAGTTAAAGAGGAATCTTTTAAGACATTATCTTCTGTTTATATTATAACCAAAGTAAAATTTACTCTAAAGCACACACTTTCATTTGTTTGTTTTAAGTTTAGCAATAGAAAAATTAAATTTAGTCATTGTTAATCACTTTGTAGCTCAAACACCTATTCACCCCCCTCTAGGTGTACACATACACGAAATTACATTTGGTATCAGAGCAAGACTCTATCAATATTGATCTTTGCAGGTCGTAAGGAAAGATCTTATGGTACACCTCAATTTTCAAGAAGGTTAATCCACAAGTCGGCCACCTCTTTTACTCGGAAACAAGAACTTCAACTTATGGAAATTCTTTGACGCCCACAAAATAGGTGTACATCACCTATTCTGAGTCGCCAAATACATGGTACAAAATTCAAATACAATTTAATTATACAACAGTCGTGTAAAATACGACTAAACATATGATGTGAGTTTTAATACAAATATTGTCATCTAGATAATATACAAACTCAATGGGGTCCTCATTACATTTATTATCACACTATTTCATAGAATAGTGAGGACTACTAATGCACCATCTAGGACCATTACTCTATTTCCCCCAACTAGTCCCTGCTACGTTCTCATTTTCTGAAGAGAACAATGAAAGCAAAAGGGTGAGCTTAACTAGCCCAGTAAGAAATATTATGACTAAGATAATGCAGAATAAATTATCGTTAGCTTTCAACAGTGTTAAACTGATACAATATAACAAACATCAAGTTTAACAGCAGCGGAACAAGCAATCCATTAGAAGAGTCAAGTAGAAAATAAAATCTACTATCTTCCATGATTTAAAAGGTTTTTTCATCACTTTTATCACTGAGACTCAGCTTAATAAATAATCCACATCATCAAATCATCCCTGCACTACAAGTCAAGGATATTCTTTAGTATCACGACCACGAATTATTCATGCACTACGGGCCAAAGATAATCGTGTTTTCATCAACGGTCCTGATCATGCCATAAAATAATTCATCTTTGGACTCTTGGCCGAAGAAAATCCATAGCCATAATCATACCAAAAATTGTCCATCAATGCACTACGGGCCAATGAGAACTTTTTTCACATCATTTGTAACATTACGGTCATGATTATACCGAATAATCCCTGGTCATAATCATACCAAGTCCATCTATGTACAACAGGCTACAGATGACTTTCAACATAATATAAACATGAGGATGATGACAATGACATAATAATTCAATAAAATAAATTCAAGAATTAATTTATCCAAGAACCAATAATGTCCAAATTGTCAACATGATACTTCTTTGTGGAGTAAAAATTCAAGAATGCTCAGAAGAATATTTCCATGAAAAGATACTGGATGAAACACAATTATCAAGGATATTCCACTAATTTCATGGAGTATAGAAGTCAAAACTTTAACCAACTGAATATAATAAAGAATGGAATAACAAAAGAAATCACCAGGCATGCGATAGACCGCACAGACAGGTTATTTTGACATAATAATAAATAATGGAACCAGGTCATGCGTAAAGCACAGACAAGATGTTCCAACAGAATGATAAAGAACGGAACCAGGTCATGCGTAAACACACAAACAGGATATTCCAACAGAATAATAAATAATAGAACCAGGTCAGGCGTAATACGTACCGACATGATATTCCAATAGAATAATAAAGAATGGAATAACAGAAAAATTTTACCATGTATGCGGTACTTCGCATAAACAGGTTATTGCAACATAATGATAAAGAATAGAATAACAGAAGTTTTCTCCATGAATACAAAAGAAATAATACCCCTTACGAGTACAATAAATAATATCCCTTACCTTTGAAAGAAGAGTATTCCGACTGGTAGGGCGAGGATATTGTAACGACCCCAAAATAGGTCCATTCCACCCAACCCATTCTGAGTCGTCAAATACATGGTACAGAAAACAACTACAACTTTATTACAACAATTGTCGTGCAAAATACAACAACACATATGCTGTGAGTTTGGATACAAATATATATCAAATGTGACTCATGTTCCAACCGTGGACATCACCTCACAATAACACCTTACATAAAGGTATAGTCAAAAACTGTTTTAGAAATTAAAATCTTTGGGAAGTGCTCAAGGAAACCTTCGTACATGGGAGGCCACGCGTCTAGGTTATGATAGATATCATATGGCCACAGAATTATCCTTGGTTGACCCAATAGACCCCAAAGAAAAACGAAAAGATTATTATCATATTATTCCCAATGGTGAGTCTTCTCTTGACTTATCATTATCTCCACTGTCTCTAATTGAGAATTATACTTCAAACAAACACCAAGATTATATAGGTAGTGCCCATAGATATACTCAGCAAGTGGATGAGCACAACCCTGTCCTATGATGACACGAGGTTGTATGTCATTAGACATCTTGTATGATAGTGACAAAACACCCTTCCAACGTTGGGTTCGCCTCACCCTATTTTCTTCACCAAATATAACTACTAAATGATGACCACCGTTCTATTCCCTTGTTACCCCCGCTCGACCCAGCTACACTCTTATTACCTGAAAAGGAATTGTGAAGCAAAAGGGTAAGCACAACTAGCTCAGTAAAGAATATCATGACTAAAGATAATTCAATTATCAATAGCCTTCATCAATAATAAATCAGAGATTTAGAACATATGGTAAATGATAAAAATTTCAACCATAGTTGCAGCGGAACGAGCAATCCATTAGAAGGGTCAAATAGACTATAAAGTCTATTATCTTCTCCATGTTAAAAATCCACCAACAATATTTTATCCATGTAACATCACTCAACAGTTCCTTTCCACAATCATATGAATAACTCATAATCATAATTGTGACTATAAATTTTTCTTCGCACCCAGGATGAAGAATATTTTCATCACCTGTCTTTACCTGAAACATCAAAGATCATGGTTATACCAAATCACAGTTCCTGTTTATAATCATACTAACAAATCCATCTTTGCACTACGGGCCAAAGATATTCATCAACAAACCATCTTTGCACTACGGGCCAAAGATATTCAACAACAGTTCATCTTTGTACTACAGGCCAAAGATATTCATCAACAGGCCATCTTTGCACTACATGCCAAAGATATTCATCAACAATTCATATTTGCACTACAGGCCAAATATATTCATATCTCAAAGAAATATATAATCATTTCAGAATTTATATAAACAATAATTATAACCATGTTGATCAATTCACCTTTGCACTTAAGCTTAAGATATTCAATTATAAATTCAATGGTCATGATCATACCAGTCACAATTCAACTTTGCACTACAGGCCAAAGAGAACCCTAGTCATGATCATACCAATAATCTACCCATCTTTACACTCCAGTGAAAGAGAATTTCAACATCAGGGTTATAAAAATGTTATATATGATGATAAAAATAATATGATCAACATATAGTTTTAATCTCAAGAGTAATATTCGTAACTCATGAATAGTAAATCGTGAATAGTAACTCATAAATAGTAACCCCGACACAAAAGATAAAAATTCCACAATAAAATCCATACCAATATTTCGGTATAATGATATTGAAAGAATAACATTACTTAAATTTATAAACAATTTATTTTAATTGTTTACACTTTACTAATTAATGCATTTAATCATCATAAAATGCCAACTCTTACAATTTCATCATCAATAACCAAAACCCTCATCAAAAATCTGCATATACCTCATATAGGATTCTCAAGCCATAAAATCCTATTTTCCAATTTTCTTTCTTCACAAAACATATTTAATTCATTTACTCATAACTAGACCATTTTCATGAAAAATACCAAATCAGTTCCAAAAATATTTCTTTTATGGGATTTAGCATAATATAGTCCCATAGTGAACATATATTTTTCTCAGAATTTTTAAAAGTCATTTACTATTTTTCATATGGCCAAAATAGCCGAATATTTAGACATTTATCAAAAATTGTACTTTTGTCTAAAAATTCTGAAATTTACAGAGTATACTTCTATCATATACATGTACTCCCAATAAAAATTTCATCAATTTTGGAGTTAACCACAAGGAATTATAAGCTGTTACTTCTAAAATAGTCTTTTCTCATAAAATTCATAACTCTCAATCTATACATCCAAAAATCACCATTTTTGGACACAATCAAGAAAACTCATCAAAATATCATTTCAAATTTTTCCAGAATTTTTGAAGTTCAGAAAAATTACGAAACTGAAAATCATAACAACCCTTAAAATCCCTTAATATCCCTTACTATCCCTTACAATCCCTTACAATCCCTTACAATCCCCTACTTCAAAAGAGCAGTACTTCTGACTGGATATCGGATATGATGCTGAAGAAAACTTGCACTGATGAATAGCAACTCACCAAGTATCTAAAAACTCACAAAATATGCTTCATAATATAGAGAGAGAAAGAGAGAAAGCTTATGTTTCTGGTGTGATTTTCAATTCTAACTTAGCCCTCTATTTATAGGAAAATTTTGGTAGGTTTGACCTGCAACCTGATGGCTTTACCTGCTACTATTCCCACCCACCACATTTGAAATATAATTCAGTACATTTCTTCACCAACCACAAGTGGGGCCCACCAATTCTAGAATTTTCTACCAAAATGATAAACTCCAAAAATTCAACAATTTCTGAACCAGTCATCTCGTAAAATTCATAATAAATCATACGTTCATTTTTAACGGTTCAAAATTTGTGGACATATACTCAACTTATATATGTATAACATATCCAAAAATTATCACGATCCAACGGTCGGATTAAAAATTATAACCCTCGCAAAATATCTCAAAAACCCTGATTTTTAATACCTCCATTCCGACAAAAATACGGATAAAAATCTCAACATTAACTCCTTCATTTTTTAACCACAAAAATATATCCCTCATTTATATCCACATAAAATAAATATTTTCTTATCATATGAATCAATAATTAATTATTCACAAATAATATTACAGAATCACATTTATGACAACCAGGCCGTTCCCAGGAAAGAGGGGGCTTTCCAATAAGAATTTCTCCTTACTGGCGCGCAATTAGATGACCAAACCTCTCCTTAGACAGAACTTTCTAGACATTGCCAATAATGCTATCTAATAATACTATTCAAATAATATGAATTATTGATCTGATAAAGGAAAATACTGTGCAGCAACAATTATTGAAACAACAATAATATAAAATATCAACGCAACAATTATTGAATCAATAAAATAAAATATTGAACAGTAACTACTGTAACAATTATTGAGTAGTGCCTTCTTACGTAAGAATCAATAATTTCAAAAATACTGTGCAATACCGTGTGCTACTGTGCAATAACGCGTATTACTGTATTTTAACCACCGGGTATTTCAACAGTATTAACAGTAACAACTACGTCGTTATTTGTAAAAACTCAAATTTGTCGTTTTCTTCACCCGACAGTTATTCGTTATGGGGCCCACAAATAGCTGTGCCGTCATACGAATATTCCCCGACAGAAAGAATATTCCACGACCAAACGAATATTCCCCGACAACAATGATTATTTTATAACCACTTGTGTATTTTGAAAAAAAATCATATATCACCCTTAACTTTAATATTTATCAATTTAACCATTTACTGAATAGTAATTATAAGAAAAATTGAATACTTTTATTTCATAAAATTCGGGGTCTTACAGATATACTCGAAGAAAATTTGTACTACGCTCAAAGCTTTCTTAAACTCTAAAGAAATACGCTCAAGATTATAGAAGAAGAACTCTTTCTATAGTTTCTCTCTCTAGAGTTTCAGTGAATTCGTAAGAAATAATGAAGGAATGAGCTTCTATTTATAGAAGAATGGACTGCATATAGTAATTAATTCATGAACGGTCCAGATTGATCTACTTTTAATCGGACGGTCCATATTTAAAGCAAAATCTTTTAAATAAAATATAATATATTCTATTTATAATCTAATAAAACGAATAACTTTATAAAAGTATTCTGTTTTATATAAAAAGATTTTACTATGCAAAATACTATGCAGGCACTATGCAACACTATGCATAATAAAATATAATATATTCTATTTATAGAATAACTTTATAAAAGTATTCTGTTTTATATAAAAAGATTTTACTATGCAAAATACTATGCATAATAGAATATAATATATTCTATTTATAGAATAACTTTATAAAAGTATTCTATTTTATATAAAAAGTATTTCTATTTTATTACATTAATAATACTAATAAAATAAAACTGAGTGACTTATCACTTAAGCATTAATAATCAATACCGTGTGCTACTATGCAACCACGCGTATTACTGTACTTTTACTACCGAGTAGTTCAACAGTATTAACGGTAAAACTTCCGCCGTTATTTTTATAAAATATTTTTGTCGTTTTCTTAATCCGACAATAATTTCGCTGTGGGGTCCACCAATGATTATGTCGTTGTACGAATATTCCCTGTTAAAACGAATATTCCCCAACCAATCTAATATTATATAACAACTTGCGTACTTTGTAAAATTTATAAATACTACTCACAACTATAACACTATCTCAAATCCACACCATAATATTCAAAAAATATTTCGAGAAAATTAAATCTTTATTCATAAAATCTGGGGTCTCACAATCTCCCCTCCTTATAAAATTTTGCCATCGAAATTTACGTACGTACCTGGTATGTCGAAGAGGTGAGGATACCTTGACTTCATTTCAGATTCTAATTCTTGAGGTATAACCTTTGAGTGTTGAATACGATCCTTCTTATCCAAGATTTTAACACGTATCTCCTCATACGTTAAATCTTCTGCTATATCGTTTAGTTCTAATTAAATAATGTGGTTCGGGTCGTCCACATATTTACGTAACCTCGATACGTAAAAAAAATATTCTGAACACGCAACATACTTAGCGGTAAAACGAGTCTATATGTCACAGTTCCTACTTCATCGAGGATTTCAAATGGGCCAATTAAATCGAGGGTTGATATTTCCTCTCTTCGTCGATTCTTGCTTCTAGAATAATGCCCTCTTGAACCTTCTTCTTCACATTCATCAGTTCCGGGTGTGTAGCTTGAGCGGCTTTAACTTTATCGATTAAAGTCGATTCTACTCGTATATTCGTTATCTTCACGTGGGTTTATATATTCGCACTTGTAATCGCATACGATCTTCTACTCAACGTGTTAGCTACCATGTTCTCTTTTCCTACGGCGGTATTGAATGGTACGATCGTAATCTTCAACAGCTCGAGTCAACGTCTTTGGCGCATGTTACGTTCATTTTAGTTGAAGAAATATTTGAGGGTTTAAGAAATGGGTTTTGTGCTGGGGTCAATACAAAATTCGATTTCACGCTCTAGGGGTAGGCTAAGAAGTCTTCAAGAATACGTCAGACAATTTATTAACAATAGAAATATCATTCAAAACTGTGACCCTCATCCAAGACTTGGATAGTACGTCACATTGATACCTATCAACTTGCCATCGTCATTCATGACGTCGCCTGCAGAAAGTCTGGCTTCGGTGCATTCCACACAAGGAAGTCAACAACAAAAGGACCGGGGCTCTTTACTTATGGCTTGATATGACAATGATTGACTTTAGTGGTTTGGTTGCTTGAATTCGCATAATAGGTTGGTTAGGAATATGAAAGCTAACAACCTTACAAAAAGTATGATGAGTAGTTAACCAATCGATTCTTAAAATCGCATCAATAACAAGTATTTTTAAAGAGATAAGATCAACAGGTAACGTGAAAGTATTTATTTGAACAAGATTTATAAATAGTGGAGGTAACGAAGGTTTCTCCCAACTGAGTTTCAACAGATAAATCAAAATCTAACTTCTCCGGAGTTAAATTCAAACATTGAACACAACTAGGTGAAATAAAAGAGTGGGTAGAACTGGTATCTAACAAAATATAGATTTCACAAGAGTTTATGATTAACTTACCCGTAATAACTTCGTTCGGGTTTCTCGACAAACGCTCTCACTTAAACTACCAGATTTGACTTTGCTATAGGGTACAATCCACACTTAAGTGCTTCCTCACATTCCTGATCCATGATTTGAATCATTACTCTCCGATCCATATTGAATTGGGGTTGACCGCTATGCACAGGGTAATTCCAAATTCGATGTTGGATTCTCCCAATTGTTGTCCAAAAAGCAAAATCCATTTCATCTATTTTAGCTTTATTGGATCGGACGTCTTTTTCTACAATATCTATGCGTCGTGCGGCTTTTACCCATGCATCATCTATTCTCCTTCATTCAGTTGTTTCTTCTTTCATCATAACTTTGATCATAGCATTCTCAGATTTCAGCTCTAATATCTTATACTCTGCCAAAGAGTGCTTCTGTTCAAGCATCGCACATCGGGTAACACAATTTTGAATTATTACATCTCTTTGCTCCACGACCGCCTGTCGTTCTTCAGCCTGCTCTTCTAACTCATGAATACGATTTTGTAATTTTAAATTTTGATCATAAAATTCTTCTAATAAATTATCCTCAAGTTCCTCTTCTTCCTCGTCTTCCTCGCTCTCAGCTGCTACCTCTGCAACTAGCTCGGGTGCAACTATTAGTTCTTCACTCACCACGTAGATTTCTCTAATTTCTTCTTCGTCTGACATCACATTAACCTGATTAGAGATTAAAGGTGTCTCAACGGTCTCATTCACTCCATTGTTAACGTTTTCAGCTGCCATTTTCAAATACTGCTGTAAGACCCCAACTTTTATAAATAAAGATGAATTTTCTATAAATATCATTTTTGAATATTATGAAGTGAAATTGATATAATGTTATAGTTGTGGATAATATTTATAAATTTTACAAAGTACGCAAGTTGTTATATAATATTCGATCGGTCGGGGAATATTCATTTTAACAGGGAATATTCGTACGACGACACAATTATTGGTGGACCCTACAACGGAATTATTGTCGAATTGAGAAAATGACAAAAATACTTTATGAAAATAACGGCGGAAGTTTTACCATTAATACTGTTGAAACATCCGGTGTTAAAAGTACAGTAATACGCGTAGTTGCACAGTAGCACACGGTATTGATTATTAATGCTTACGTGAGAAGTCACTCAGTTTTGTTCAATTATTACCACAGTGTTTGTTTTAAAGTTTGGCCTATTATTTGGACTCCCATTTACCCATTTTTCAAATAATCGGAAGGAAGTTATAATGCATATATATATATATATATATATATATATATATTTGACATGTATATATATGTGCATGTGATGTAGTGGGTGTGGGTAAAAGTGTGCCGTAGAAATAAGGGATAATGAAAAGGGAGGGAGAAAATGTGGTGGTAGTGATGTTGTATTAATATTATATATATATATATATATTTGTATAAAAATGTGGGTGGGTGGTGGTGAGATTGATGGATGAATTTGGCCGGTTATGGGAGGATTTTTCAAAGCTTAGACATTATTGCCAAACTTTTCCAAACATGCAGTATTAGATTGTAAAGTAGGGTGCTTCCTAATTGGTCGAGCTGTTATATTGGCATGTGTTCATTTTTCTAATTGGCCAACTCTTTGAAAATGAATGCTGATATATTGAATCCGTGAAGCTGTGATGTTCCGTCTGTGAATTTTTTTAAAAAATAAATGTTTCATCCGTTTCTTAACAGTACCCCTTCCATTCTCCTATAAATAGAAGCTCATTCCTTCATTATTTCTTACGAATTCACTGAAACTCTAGAGAGAGAAACTATAGAGAGAAAGAAAAAAAAGTATTCTGCTACTTCACTATTCCGATATCAAGTTTCTTTTACGATAAGGGATATTATTTGTTGTACTCGTAAAGGGTATTCTTTCTTTCTTATTCATGAAGAGAACTTCTGTTATTCCATTCTTTATTATTCTGTTGGAATAACCTGTATACGCGGGCTACCCTATACTTGGTGAAATTCTTCTGTTATTACATTATTTATTATTCTGTCGGAATATCCTGTCTGTGCTTTACGCCGGACCTGGTTCTATTATTCATTATTCTGTCTGAATATCCTGTCTGTGCGTTTACGCCGGACCTGGTTCCATTATTTATTATTCTGTCGGAATATCCTGTAGTTGCGTTTACGCATGACCTGGTTCCATTATTTATTATTCTGTCGGAATATCCTGTCTGTGCGGTCTATCGCATGCATGGTGATTTCTTTTGTTATTTCATTCTCTATTATATCCAGTTGGTTAAAGTTTTAACTTTTATACTCCATGAAATTAGTGGAATATCCTTGATATTTGCGCTTCATCCAGTATCTTTTCATAAAAATATTCTTCCGAGCATTCTTGAATTTTACTCCACAAAGCAGTATCATGTTGACAATTTGGACGTTATTGGTTCCTGGATAAATTAATTCTTGAACTTGTTTTATTGAATTCTTATATCATTGTCATCATCCTCATGTTTATATTCTGTTAAAAGTCATCTGTGGCCTGTAGTGCATAGATGGACTTGGTATGATTATGACCAAGGATTATTCGGCATAATCATGACCGTAATGTTACAAATGATGTGGTAAAAGTCCTCATTGGCCCGTAGTGCATTGATGGACAGTGGTTGGCATGATCATGACCATTAATGAATACACAAATATTCTTGGCCCGTAGTGCATGGATAATTGTGGTCGTGATACTAAAGAATATCCTTGGCCGTAGTGCAGGGGTGATTCGATGATGTGGATTATTTTTTAGCTGAGTCCCAGCGATAAAAGTCATGAAAAACCTTTTAAATCATAGAAGATAGTAGATTTTATTCTCTACTTGACTCTTCTAATGAGTTGCTTGTTCCGCTGCAGTTAAACTTGATGTTTGTTATATTGTATCAGTTTAACACTGTTTAAGGCTAACGATAATTTATTCTGCATTATCTTAGTCATAATATTTCTTACTGGGCTAGTTGAGCTCATCCTTTTTTTCATTATTCTCTTCAGGAAATGAGAATATACCAGGGACTAGTCGGGGAATGGAGTGATGGTCTAGCGGATAACATTAGTAGTCCTCACAATTCTGTTAAATAATGTGATAATAATTGTATTGAGGACTTATTTTGAGTTTGAATACTGTCTAGAAAATAATGTTTGTATTTAAACTCACAGCTCATGATGTATAATTAAGTTTGTATTTGTATTATGTACCATGCATTTGGCGACTTAGAATAGGTGATGTATACCTATTTTGGGGGCGTCACAGTTGGTATCAGAGCTTAGAGATATGATCCCTGGCTAAGATGTGAGACTAGAACTAGGAGGGGAGAGACGGGGAATTCCTTCGCCAGTATGACCTACCTAAGTTTATTTGGTATTTAATTGGTCGGTCAGAGTATAGAGATAATATGTGATATCTTATTTAACCCTTGTTTTGTGGCAGTATTTGAAAATAACATCCGAGAATGTTGAGAATAGCAATGGAGCACAGGCGACCGTTGATTCACCACACATCAATAATCAGGATAATGTGCATCAGGAAGGCGATAATCCTCATGCAAACAACAACACTGACCAAATGATGAATGATGAAATGTTCAGAGGCTTTATGCAATTCATGCAACAACAGGCGAGAGCGGCTCCTGTCCAAAATATAGGTGGAAACACTGAAAAATCTCGGACGGTCACCGCTAAACAGTTCAAGGAGCTGGGACCACCGGAGTTTATTGGAGAACCAAAACCACTTAAGGCAGAAACGTGGATAAAACAGATCACCAAGATATTTGATGTCTTGGGATGCGCCGAGGAGCAAAAGGTTCCCTTTGCCACCTTTATGTTGCGAGGAGAGGCAGATTACTAGTGGGAATCGGTAAAGCATACTCAATCTGCTGCAGTAAAGATGTCTTGGGAGAAGTTCCAAGAACTGTTCAATGACAAGTACTTTCTCGAAAGTATTCGTCACATGAAGGAGGTAGAGTTCATCAAGTTGGAGCAGAATAATATGACCGTGTCACAGTACGAAGCTAAGTTTGCTGAGCTGTCCCGGTTTGCGTCCCACTTGGTGGATAATGAGGAGAGAATGACGCGGATATTTTTAAGAGGTTTGAAGCCGGAGATACGTCAACATCTTATTTCTCATAAACTGTGTTTGTATTCAGATGTTGTAAATAGGGCTTAGTTAGTGGAGCGCGATAACGAGTTAACGCAACCAAACGAGAGCAACAGGCAAAATGATAATACCAGTGAAAGCAGTCATCGAAGCGGTGACAACAAGCGTGGAAGGAATCAGCAGGCCAGAAATGGTAACCACTTCGGTGGTAATCATGGCCAAAATAATAAGAATCGACATTTCAAGAAGAGGAGATTCAACAATGATGGAAAGACGTCAGCACCAGCACCCGTGGTTAAGGAAGGAGAACGACCACCAATCATATGCTTCAAATGCGGAGGGGAGGGACACATCAGTCTAAACTGCGCGATGCCATCCAAAGCATGTTATAATTGTGGAAGAGAATGTCACCTAACCCGATTTTGTCATTCACCGAAGACAAGTTCAGCTAGGGTGGAGGCACCAAAGGACGTCCTAGAAAAATTAAAATCGGTAGTGCAAGGGAGAACGTTTGTTGTGACCTCCCAGAAAGCAAAGAACCCGAACGAGGTCATCATGAGTAAGCTTATCATAAACTCTAGCGAAGTCTATACCTTATTTGATACCGGTTCTACCCATTCTTTTATTTCTCCTATTTGTGCTCAACGATTAAATTTGACTCCGGAGAAATTAGACTTTGACTTATCTGTGGAAACTCCGTTGGTAGAAACATTCATTACATCCACTTTTATAAGTCTTGTTTGGTTCAAATCGATACCCTTACATTACCTGTCGATCTTATTTCATTGAAAATACTTGCATTTGATGTAATTCTAGGGATTAATTGGTTAACTACTCATCATGCAAAAATTGATTATTTTCGTAAGGTTGTTAGCTTTCATATTCATAATCAACCTATTATGCGAATTCAAACAACCAAACCATTAAAATCAATCACTGTCATCTCAAGCCATAAACCTATTCGTTTATTGAAAAACGGATGTCAAGCTTTCTTAGCTCATGTCACGGATCTAAACAAAAATATTTCAGTTTTGAATGATATTTCTATTGTTAATGAATTTCCTGACGTATTCCCTGAAGAACTTTCTGGCCTACCCCCAGAGCGTGAAATTGAATTTTGTATCGACCTTGAACCCGGTACAAAACCCATTTCCAAAGCCCCATATCGAATGGCTCCTATTGAACTTCAGGAGTTAAAGACCCAACTGCAGGAATTGTTAGACATTGGCTTTATTCGTCCTAGTACTTCTCCTTGGGGTGCTCCTGTTCTATTCGTGAAGAAGAAAGATGGGAGTATGCGACTTTGTATTGATTATCGGGAGTTGAATCATGTCACCATCAAAAATAGGTACTCATTGCCACGTATTGATGACCTGTTTGACTAGTTGCAAGGAGCACGATTCTTTTTAAAAATCGATCTTCGTTCTGGATATCATCAGCTGAAGGTTAGAATTGAGGATATTCCAAAGACTGCCTTCAGAACTCGGTACGGACATTATGAATTCTTAGTCATGTCTTTTAGATTGACTAATGCTCCTGCTGCCTTCATGGATATGATAAACCGAGTATTCAAGGAATATTTGGATCACTTTGTGGTCGTCTTTATTGATGACATCGTTATTTATTCCAAAAGCCGTGAAAATCATGAGCAACACTTGAGGCTGACACTCCAAAAGCTTCGTGAATACAAGCTTTATGCCAAGTTAAAAAAATGCGAGTTCTGGCTTGAGGACGTAGCATTCCTTGGGCACGTAGTATCTAGTCATGGAATATCTGTTGACCCGGTAAAGATTGAAGCAATTCAAAGCTGGGAGCAACCTAAATCAGTAACCGAAGTACGTAGCTTTCTCGGTTTAGCTGGTTATTATCAGAGATTCGTGGAAGGATTTTCTCGAATCGCTACTCCATTAAATAACAATTAAATAACAAGTAAACTTAGGTAGGTCATACTAGCGAAGGAATTCCCCGTCTCTCCCCTCCTAGTTCTTGTCTCACATCTCAGCCAGGGATCATATCCCTAAGCTTTGATACCAACTGTGACGCCCCCAAAATAGGTATACATCACCTATTCTGAGTCGCCAAATACATGGTACAAAATTCAAATACAACTTAATTATACAACAGTCGTGTAAAATACGACTAAACATATGCTGTGAGTTTTAATACAAATATTGTCATCTAGACAATATACAAACTCAATGGGGTCCTCATTACATTTATTATCATACTATTTCACAGAATAGTGAGGACTACTAATGCACTATCTAGGACCATCACTCTGTTTCCCTCGACTAGTCCCTGCTACGTTCTCATTTTCTGAAGAGAACAATCTAGCCCAGTAAGAAATATTATGACTAAGATAATGCAGAATAAATTATCGTTAGCCTTCAACAGTGTTAAACTGATACAATATAACAAACATCAAGTTTAACTGCAGCGGAACAAACAATCCATTAAAAGAGTCAAGTAGAAAATAAAATCTACTATCTTCCATTATTTAAAAGGTTTTTTCATCACTTTTATCGCTGAGACTCAGCTTAATAAATAATCCACATCATCAAATCATTCTTGCACTACAGGCCAAGGATATTCTTTAGTATCACGACCACGAATTATTCATGCACTACGGGCCAAAGATAATCGTATTTTCATCAACAGTCTTGATCATGCCATAAAACAATTCATCTTTGCACCCTTGGCCGAAGAGAATGCATAGCCATAATCATACCAAAAACTGTCCATCAATGCACTACGGGCCAATGAGAACTTTTTCTACATCATTTGTAACATTACGGTCATGATTATACCGAATAATCCCTGGTCATAATCATACCAAGTCCATCTATGCACTATAGGCCACAAATGACTTTTAACATAATATAAACATGAGGATAATGACAATGACATAATAATTTAATAAAATAAGTTCAAGAATTAATTTATCCAGGAACCAATAACGTCCAAATTGTCAACATGATACTTCTTTGTGGAGTAAAAATTCAAGAATGCTCAGAAGAATATTTGCATGACAAGATACTGGATGAAACACAATTATCAAGGATATTCCACTAATTTTATGGAGTATAGAAGTCAAAACTTTAACCAACTGAATATAATAAAGAATGGAATAACAAAAGAAATCACTAGGTATGCGATAGACCGCACAGACAGGTTATTCCAACAGAATAATAAATAACGAAACCAGGTCATGCATAAAGCACAGACAGGATGTTCCAACAGAATGATAAAGAACGGAACCAGGTCATGCGTAAACGCACAGACAGAATATTTCAACAGAATAATAAATAATAGAACCAGGTCAGGCGTAATACGCATCGACATGATATTCCAATAGAATAATAAAGAATGGAATAACAGAAGAATTTTACCATGTATGCGGTATTTCGCATAAACAGGTTATTCCAACATAATGATAAAGAATAGAATAACAGAAGTTTTCTTCATGAATAAAAAAAAAATAATACCCCTTACGAGTACAATAAATAATATCCCTTATCTTTGAAAGAAGAGTATTCCGACTGGTAGGAGGAGGATATACTCAAAAAAAACTTGTATTACGCTCAAAGCTTTCTTAAACTCTAAAGAAATACGCTCAAGATTATAGAAGAAGAACTCTCTCTATAGTTTCTCTCTCTAGAGTTTCAGTGAATTCGTAAGAAATAATGAAGGAATGAACTTCTATTTTATAGAAAAATGGACTGCATATAGTAACTAATTCATGAACGGCCCAGATTGATTTACTTTTAATCGGACGGTCCATATTTAAAACAAAATCTTTTACATAAAATATAATATATTCTATTTATAATCTAATAAAACGAATAACTTTATAAAAGTATTCTGTTTTATATAAAAAAATTTTACTATGCAAAATACTATGCAACACAATACATAATAAAATATAATACATTCTATTTATAGAATAACTTTATAAAAGTATTCTGTATTATATAAAAAGATTTTACTATGCAAAACACTATGCATAATAGAATATAATATATTCTATTTATAGAATAACTTTATAAAAGTATTCTGTTTTATATAAAAAGCTTTTCTGTTTTATTACATTAATAATACTAATAAAATAAAACTGAGTGACTTATCACGTAAGCATCAATAATCAATACCGTGTGCTACTATGCAACCACGCGTATTACTATACTTTTACTACCGAGTAGTTCAACAGTATTAACGGTAAAACTTCTGCAGTTATTTTCATAAAATATTTTTGTCGTTTTCTCAATCCGACAATAATTTTGCTGTGGGGTCCACCAATGATTGTGCCGTTGTACGAATATTCTCTGTTAAAACGAATATTCTCCGACCAATCTAATATTATATAACAACTTGCGTACTTTGCAAAATTTATAAATACTACCCATAACTATAACACTATCTCAAATCCACACCATAATATTCAAAAAATATTTCGAGAAAATAAAATTTTTATTCATAAAATCTGGGGTCTCACAAATTCAAAATAAAGATTTATCTTAAGAGAGACCCATGTGAATGGTGGGTGGTTGATAATGGACTCGTTATTCCAAGACTTGATGATGGCAGACCCAAAACTCTCATGGAAATGGATGCAAATGAAAGCTACATGTTTTCTTACAACTCAAGAGCCATGAACACCTTGCTAAACGGAATGGTCCAATCTGAAATTGATAAAGTTTCAGCATGTATCACAACAAAAGAAATCTGGAATACTATCTGGACAAACCACAAAGGTAATTCCAAAGTCAAGAAGGTGAAGTTGAGTATCCTAATGCGAGACTATGAACTATTCAAATTAGAAAATGATATGAAACAATCAATGAAGCTCAAGCGAGGTTTCTCAAGCTAATGAACTCACTCAGCATGATTGGTCAAAAAATTGATCAAAAAGAAATCAATAGAAAGCTGTTGAGAATCATGTCAAAAAGATTTGCTCCAAAGGTTACCACTTTACAAGACTCATCAACAATCAACACCGTGGAAACACTCACCCTCTTCGGTGAACTTGAAAAGTTTTAAAATCAACTTAGGAGGTATGATGATGAAGATGAGGCACAATGACAGTGATCACGAAGATTTTGCTGAAAAAATGAAAATGCTCTCAAAAAAACTCGAAAGACTACTTCAAAGGAAGAATAAGAAAGGTAGCTCTACTCCTATGAGTAAGTCCAAAACAAAACAAGAAGAAGAAATTGGCCAACTCTGTTTCATGGGACTAGAAGACGAGATAATCAATTTGAGGTAACAAATTTTCATGAAACTTTTGAAATATCTACATTTGATTATCTTGCTTTAAAAATGAAAATCAACATCTCAAAAAGAAAACTTTCTATTTTAATAATTGCGTAAATGAGCTAATGAATATGAAGTTAAGTCACTTATTAAAGAGAGAAAAGAAAATGAATATCTTAAAAATAAAAATAAATTTTTAAAAGAAAATCTGAAAATGAGAGATGCATGTATAGATGCTTTTAATGATGCAAAAATGATGAACGTGCAACATGATGATAATGTAACAAATGCAGAAATAACATCTTTAAAAAATGATCTTGCTAAATTTGTGCAAGGAGAAGAGAATCTAAATGTTATGTTAGGGGCACAAAGGTCTAGTCTTGATAAACAAGTAATTGGGTATAATCTTAATTATAAAAATATAAAAAATAGAACTAATGATAATATTAGAATGATTAATAGTAAGCCAAGTTTTAAGCCACTTAATTTATTGTTCACCGTTTGTAACATGTAAAAATGTTATTTTAAATGTCATTTTGATTATAATTGTAATAAAATTAAAATAAAGCAAATTTGGGTTAAATAAATCTGATTTATATGCTACTAACTCAAAATGATCCAAGAAGATTTGGGTACCAAAAAGGTAGAGACATTTGTTCATTTTGTATATGTCTCAAGATCAAAAAATAGACGAATAATACTTTACTTTGAGAGAGTAAGTTACCTATAAATTATTTGGCGGAATCTATAAGTATCTCATGTTATTTTTTAAATAGAGTTTTAATTAGATATATTATTATGAGAACCCTATGAATTTCGTATTACAAGAGTTCATATATAACATCATTTATTCTAAAGTTTTTATTGTGCGAAATGTTCCATATTTAATACAAATGATAGTATTGAGAAAAGGTTGAGGAATATGTTCATCTAATATTTGATGAATTTAACCATGATCTGTCAAAAGATGATCATTCTGCAGGAAATGACAATATGAATTGTGGAACCCAAACACCTCAATCCAGACAACCTAAGTCGTCTACATCAGAAGGAAAAACAGATGAACCAGAAAAACAAACAAATGAAATCAGACAGCTCGAACCGTCTGTTTTAGAAGACAAATCACACGAATGTTCAAAAACAGAAGATGACATTCCAGAAAGTGAACCAAAAGAACAACTAACAAATGTAAGGCTTCCAAAAACTTCTAGAACTGTGGGAAATCATTTTCCAAGTCTGATCATTAGAAATTTCAACATTAGGATGTCCACAATAAGTGGTTTTGAATAAATTTATTTGCTACACTAAGGAGCATATCTATCAAGTTTACTATTGGTAACAACAATATTGTTGATATATAGGTAACAAATAACGTACAAAGATATTGTTTACTTGGTTTGAATTGCTGCTCTGACGTGGTACCTTGATACTTTACTTTGTTGAGGCATGCATGTTGCTGAAAGTAGTATGCACACAAGCCAATCATGTTTGATGATAAAGCATATACTTTGTAACAATCTTATTCATTTATTAATAAAAAGTATTAATTTATTAAAAGCTTTTAATTATCTATATGATGCTGTTTTATAATATGTGATAAACCCATAGTTTTAAGCAATGCTTTTAGAATAATGATGATGATCATTCTAATGAGATCTAAATTCTTAGAAAGCTTAAAACTAAAATAGTTCCCAATCGTTGGATTACTAAATTGGAGATTAGTGAATCCAGATAGATTGGTACATACGTTGCTTGCTCATTGGATGAGGATGATTGATCTCATGGTCATTTGTGTGGAGACACTAAAGCAAGTATGTAGGTGCTTATTAGAGAATAAGTTCACTGAACGTGGCTCGCTAAGGAATACCTAAAAGAGTTTTACTTGCCTGTCAATAGGAATTCCTGTAGTGATAGTAGTACAAGTGATCCTTGGACTTGAGATCATCATAGTATCTTGTGTATGATGAGTTATACTTTGACTTATTCCTTAAGACCCTTAGGGTATATCAAAGGATATGCTTGGGTATAATAAGTTGTACATGGAGATAATGTATGATCAATAAAGAATCTACCACTTCTAGTAAAAGAAGAGAAATGTCCTATGTGATTCGATAAATGACAACCCAGTAGTCCTTGGCCAAGGCAGAATGAAATTAGAAAGGAGTTTCTAATTTACATTATTTGGAGTTGTGCATTTAAGAGTCGAAATACATATAATTAAATAAAATAAGACTTGACAGTAATTCCATGTCTTATATTTAATTGGGACATTGTATGGTGGAAGGATTGAATTGTACGGTAACTATTTACTCAAAGGTTCTTTTATAATTAATGTTGAAATCTATATTATCTGGAAAGTCGTTGATAGCTAGGGAGGCTTATCCCTATTGTAGAATAAATATTATTTATTTAAATAAATTAATCGTTTAATTTATTTATTTAAATAAGATTAAAATTGTTCTAATTGATTTATTCGCAACCGGTTTAATATGGAGAACCTAAAGGGTCACACCATAAAAGGAAGAATAATTATTTAAGAAGTTAATGGCATAATCGTAATAATATGTTAAGTATATTTAATTTAATCTATGGTGATAGAATAAATTAAATAGCTTAATATTTATTATTTAATATTTTAGAAATATTAAATATAAATTAATAAGAGGAGTCTTATTAATATTATTACAATTATTATTATTTTAATTACTAAAAGAGTTTAGGAATTAATTTAATATAAGTACTCTCATTTATTCCTAATAGGATTAGGAGGGAAAATTAGTTAAAGGAGTTTAATTAATTATCCCTGATAAGATTAGGGAGCCCATTTAATTAAAAGAGTTTAATTAAATAAATAATACCTTATTTTAATTAAATAGGGTTACCTGATATCTTTATAAGAGGAGTTTTATATCAGATATCAAAATATACATAATTCCAATAGTTGGGAGAGTGCGCTCTTTTTCTATGAGAGATAGAAAAACTAGGGTTTTGCCAACTACCTAACTTCTTGAATTCTTCTTCTTCCTTGGTGGATCACTTCTAGAGGCCAAACACTTGGGTGGCTAACGTTCATCAAAGGAAGGAACCAAACCCAATGGATTCAAGTTGGACACGAAAGGATTTGGAGGTGAACTCGTACCTGAGGAAGCTCTAATATTCAAAGGTATGATTCTTGTTCATTAGCTTTTCGTTTAATTAATAATTGTGCATAAAGGGTGATCCGGGTATATGGTTTGTAAAATTTTAAAACTCTGATTTTCTACGTTTTCGCTTATTTTATGCAATTTGATTGCGTTCATAAATATTACAAACCTAACAGTTGCTATTGAGATACTATATTGTGTTGGAATATGCAAATGATGGTTATTTAGATCAAGTCACTTTTTGCTTCTTAATATGCATATATTTAGGGGGAGTATATAAATCAAATGACATTATGTACTGTCATCATCAAAAAGGGGAAGAATGTTAGTTTATAATCTTTTGTGATTTTAATGATGACAATATTATTTGGTTTGTATTTAAAAATAGATTTTATTTTAATTGCTTAGGATGTTTAAAACTGATTTACTTTATATGATGATTTCTTGGTTGGCCCGAATTTGTTATATATATATATATATATATATATATATATATATATATATATATATATATATATATATCCTGTTTGGAATCAAACTTAGATACATTATTTAAAGAGGAGTCTTTTAAGGAAAACCAACTTGGTTGGGTAATTCACTTAGACTAATTCTCTTCTTATATTATGCTTTTTAAAACTGTTTTGAATTCTTTATATTTTGAATAGCTGTTAAGGAATATATATATTTCTCGTTGGATAAATTAGTCTACTAGAATCATGGGTATTTTCAAATGGATTAAAATGTTTCATGCTAATAACTCTGTTATATCCGTTAGTATCAATTAGCTGATATACACTCTGTGTAGAATTTGGAATATGAAACGAAATAATATTACTTACAAATTACAGAGTATGAAATAAAATATTATTTCTTATGAATATTGAACAAAAATAATATCACTTATAACTGTTGAACGAAAATAATATTCCTTACGAATATTGAACGAAAAAAAAAATTCTTACGAATACGAAAAATAATATCGTAAGCGAATATGAAATAAATAATACCCCTTACCTTAAAAAGAGAGCACTTCTGACTGGTATAACGAAGATATTTTTGAAGAAAACTTGTACTGTTTTCTACACTCAAAGCTTACTTAAACTCTAAAGAAATACGCTCAATATTATAGAAGAAGAATTCTCTAATTCTGGTCTGATTTTTATTTCTAACCTAAGCATCCTATTTATAAGAGAATGACATGACACTATTTAGACGCACAGTAGGAAAGGTTCACGGGCGAAGTTCACGGACGATTCGGCTGAATTAGTTGATTATTTTTTTTGATGTTACTATGCAGTACTATCCAAACAATAAAATATATATTATATATATATATATATATATATATATATATATATATAAGTAATAAAACAAAACTGAGATAACTTTCTCCCGACGATTTTGAAAAATAAGTAAGTCGGGGTTCATGCAATAAGTCAAATTTACAACAAATACTTTATAAAAATCTCCTCTATTTATCTCAATTTACTTAGCTTTACAAAACACATTTTTAACAACATTTATTCATTATTAATATTATAACTCGCAATATTAACAACCAGATCATTCCCAGGAAAGAGGGGGCTTTTCGATAAGGACTTCTCCTTATTGGCGCGCAATTAGGTGACCAAAACCCTTTCCTCGACAGAACTTTCTAAACGTCGTCAATAATACAAATAATAATATGAATAACTTTGTCGTCTCAATTATTAATTTAATAATATAAAATATTGTGCAGATGATACTGTGACAATAATTAAATCAATAATATGTGATATACTATGTAACAATTAATGTGACAATAATTGAATAAAACTGAGTGACTTCTCACGTAAGCATCAATAATCAAAGATACTGTACAATATCGTGTGCTACTATGCAACCACGTGTATTACTGTACTTTTGTCACCGGATATTTCAATAGTTAACGGTAAAACTTTTACCGTTATTTTTATTTAAAGTTATTTCTGTCATTTTTTAACTCCGACAGTAATTTCGTTGTCGGGTCCACATATGATTGTGCCATTGTACGAATATTCCCCGACCAAACGCATATTTTATAACAACTTGCCTATTTTGAGAAATTTGTAAAAATTATCCATAACTATAACATTATATCAAATCCACACCATAATATTCAAAATAATATTTAGAGAAAATTAATATTTATTCATAAAAGTTGAGGTCTTACAAAATATCAATCGTATACGTTATATACTTTCATAGAGAGCTATCATTTATTATTTTCCAGCAAGTCTGTGTTATATTGTTAGTTTTTTATTGGCTGGAAAATCAGAACATAGTATATTCAAAATACTTTGTAACAAATTCTTAGTTCAAACAGTGTTTAGCTTGGTAGTTCCAATAGTGGATAAGGTTTGTTCAAAGAGAGCTTTCAAGGTTGCAGAGGTGCAAATGTCTTAGTAGTGTAAAGGTTGCAGTGGTGCAAAGAGGGCAAATGTGTCCATCGCGATGAAAAGCTTTTGAACAGGGATTTTTTTTTATTGTATTTAATTGATTTTTAAAATTAATAAAAAAAGTCTACAATACCGGTTGATATTGAACGTATATTTGGCTATTAGACTAGAGGATATGGGCTGAACCACATAAAAATTCTTGTGTATGTGGTTTGTTATTTCTTGTAGTTTAGACATTTAATTCTTACGTTGCATCTAAGCACATTAACATAAAAGCTAATAGATAAAGTATACTAATACATACACTATCTTCTGTCTACATTATAACAAAAGTAAAATTTACTCTAAAGCAAATACTTTTATTTGTCTGTTTTAAATTCAATAACATAAAAATTAATTTGATATTTGGAAAATCCAATTCAAGATATTTGGATAAATGATTTAATTTCAATAGTTATACTTCCATGGTTTTGGAAAGATAAAAAATCTCTTTTATATATATATATATATATATATATATATATATATATATATATATATATATATATATATGAGTCCGGATCCAGTCCGGGATCCCGGACTCTATAAAATCCGGACCTTTATTTTATTTATTTATTTATTTTTTTTTTTTGAAACAACTTAAAAAAAAAAATTTATGGAACTGAAATTTTTTCATAATAAAGTGTTTTGGGCGTGATTTGGGTACGTATAACAAAACATGGTGGTACAGTCTGTGCAGACTGTACCACCACTTTTTGGTATAGGTATTCAAAACACGCCCAAAACACTTTATTATGGAAAAATTTCAGTTCCGTAAAATATTAAATATTTTTTTTAAGTTATTTAAAAAAAAAGTAAAAAAAAAAAAAGGTCCGAATTTTAAGAAAATCCGGACTCCCTGATAGGATCGGCTGTGATATATATATATATATACCACTCTTTACATGCATATCAATAACTATATAATAATGAGAGAGCATCTTAAATTAAATTGAATTAATTTGATTGATTATCAGTACTTAGGGGGATGTATTCAATTAAGATTTTTAAAAATTTTCTGTGAGACCCCAGATTTTATGAATAAAGATTTAAATTTCTCGAAATATTTTTTTAATATTATGGTGTGGATTTGATATAATGTTATAGTTGTGGGTAGTATTTATAAATTTTACAAAGTATGCAAGTTGTTGTATTATATTCGATTGGTCGGGGAATATTCGTTTTAGCAGGAAATATTCATACAACGGCGCAATCATTGGTGGACCCCACAGTGGAATTATTGTCGGATTGAGAAAACGACAAAAATATTTTTATTAAAAATAACGGCGAAAGTTTTACCATTAATACTGTTGAACTACTCGGTAGTAAAAGTACAGTAATACGCGTGGTTGCATAGTAGCACACGGTATTGATTATTGATGCTTACGTGATAAGTCACTCCGTTTTGTTTTATTGGTATTATTAATGTAATAAAACAGAAAAGCTTTTTATATAAAACAGAATACTTTTATAAAGTTATTCGTTTTATTAGGCTAATAGTAAAATCTTTTTATATAAAACAGAATACTTTTATAAAGTTATCTGTTTTATTAGACAATAATTAGAATATATTATATTTTATTAAGCATAGTGTTTGTATAGTGCCTGCATAGTATTTGCATAGTAAAATCTTTTATAAAGTTATTCGTTTTATTAGATTATAAATAGAATATATTATATTTTATTTAAAAGATTTTACTTTAAATATGGACCGTCAGATTAAAGTAAATCAATCTAGATCGTTCATGAGTTAGTTACTATGCAGTCCATTTTTCTATAAATAGAAGCTCATTCCTTCATTATTTTCTTACGAATTCACTGAAACTCTAGAGAGAGAAACTATAGAGAGAAAGAAGAAAAGTATTCTGCTACTTCACTACTCCGATATCAAGTTTCTTTTACGGTAAGGGATATTATTTGTTGTACTCGTAAAGGGTATTCTTTCTTTCTTATTCATGAAGAGAACTTCTGTTATTCCATGCTTTATTATTCTGTTGGAATAACCTGTATACGCGGGCTACCCTATACTTGGTGAAATTCTTCTGTTATTACATTTTTATTATTCTGTTGGAACATCCTGTTTGTGCTTTACGCCGGACCTGGTTCCATTATTTATTATTCTATCGGAATATCCTGTCTGTGCTTTACGCCGGACCTGGTTCCATTATTTATTATTCTGTTAGAATATCATGTCTGTGCGTTTACGTCGGACATGGTTCCATTATTTATTATTCTGTCGGAATATCCTGTCGGTGCATTTACGCATGACCTGGTTCCACTATTTATTTTTCTGTTGAAATAACATATCTGTGCGGTCTATAGCATGCTTGGTGAATTCTTTTATTATTCCATTCTTTATTATACTCAGTTGGTTTAAGTTTTGGCTTTTATACTCCATGAAATTAGTGGAATATCTTTGATATTTGCGCTTCATCCAGTATCTTTTCATTAAAATATTCTTCTGAGCATTCTTGAATTTTACTCTACAAAGCAGTATCATGTTGACAATTTGGACGTTGTTGGTTCCTGGATAAATTAATTCTTGAACTTATTTTATTGAATTCTTATATCATTGTCATCATCCTCATGTTTATATTCTGTTGAAAGTCATCTGTGGCCTGTAGTGCATAGATGGACTTGGTATGATTATGACCAGGGATTATTCGGTATAATCATGACCGTAATGTTACAAATGATGTGATAAAAGTCTTCATTGGCCCGTAGTGCATTGATGGACAGTGGTTGGCATGATCATGACCATTAATCAATACACAAATATTCTTGGCCCGTAGTGCATGGATAATTGTGGTCGTGATACTAAAGAATATCCTTAGCCGTAGTGCATGAGTGATTCGATGATGTGGATTATTTATTAAGCTGAGTCTCAGCGATAAAAGTCATGAAAAACCTTTTAAATCATAAAAGATAGTAGATTTTATTCTCTACTTGACTCTTTTAATGGATTGCTTGATCCGCTGCAGTTAAACTTGATGTCTATTGTATTTTATCAGTTTAACATTGTTGAAGACTAATGATAATTTATTTTGCATTATCTTAGTCATAATAATTCTTACTGGGCTAGTTGAGCTCACCCTTTCTTTCACTGTTCTCTTCAGGAAATGAGAATATAGTTGGGACGAGTCAGAAAACGGAGTGATGGACCAGATGATAGCATTAGTAGTCCTCACTATTCTATATAATAGTGTGATAATAATTGTAATGAGGACTCCTTTTGAGTTTGTATACTCTCTAGTAGACAATATTTATATTCAAACTCACAGTTTATGTTTTGTCGTATTGTACACGACAGTTGTATTATTAAGTTGTATTTGAATTCTGTACCATGTATCTGGCGACTCAAGATGGGTGATGTATACCTAATTTTGGGGGCGTCACATTTTTAAAGACTTTAAAAGTTTGGTTGTATTCAATCAAGACATTTAAAGAGTTTATAAAAGTTTACTGGTATTCAATTATAACTTTTTTAATGTCTTTAAAAGTTAGGTGGTATTGAATTAAGATTTTTACGAAGTCTATAAAAGTATTTTGGTATTCAAAAAGTCACAGATTTTTTAGATTTCTATCAAATGGTAGGGTTTGACAGACTTTAAAAGAAGAATTATAACTATCAACTCATATTCAAAGTCTGACCTCATATCTAAAGATTTCTAAAGACTTTCAAATATTAAACACAAATGTGAAAATTCGGATCACCAGTAAAGAGGGAATCCAAAAATTCGCGGTGTAAATACAAATTTGCGGTGTAATACCCAGAAAAAAATAATAATAAAGAAATAAAATAAAATAAATAAATAACATTTAAATTTATATTTTAAATAATTTAATTGGACTTTGTCTTTTATTGGGTCAAACTAGTTATTTATTTTATATGGGCTAATAAGTATTAATATGTGAAGGATAAATTATTTTGGTAAAATTTGTGTCTTAAAACTAATTGGATTTAATTTATATGTGGATAAAATTAAATCATATTATAATTAAGAGAATTAACAAGATATATTAATAAGTAAACAAATAACTAAAGACCTAATCTGTCTCGCGGTACGTCTAATCGAGGAAAGAGGGAAAAGACACAGTAAATTAGTAAGGGAGAAAGCGGCAGTTCGAAAACTTCTAATACAAAGACGAAAGAAATTTGTTTAATAAAGTTGAGATAAAATCATGAAACTCTCAGATCAATTGGGAAGATTATGTATGTATATATATTTAAAGTTTTTTTCTTATTATTAATTATATTGCATGATTTGGTAAAAGGAGGGATTATATATATATATATATATATATATATATATATATATATATATATATATATATATAGTAGTAAAGCAATCAATATGTTATTGAATCACATGCTCACACAAGAGTGTGGGCTTCGTTTTCTGCAAAGGAAAATAAAATAAAATCATGGAGCCAATAATTGAATGATCAGAACCTATGTAATAAATTTATTATAATATATATGTATTCTAATGCTTAGATAAAATAATATTGTCAGAATTTAAAATTTTTGTATAATACGTTTTCTGAAAGTTGTTATCATAAGCAGTGGATTATTATTTATAATATATACACTAAAAAATATAATAAATAATTTAACTGTGTAGCAAAATTTTAATCTTAAATCTAACCATCTTTCAATTTTATATATTAGAAGTATACAACAGTCTATCACAGTCTTGATAAAAAGTTTATAAAAGTCTATTACTTATTTTATGGAGTCTATAAAAGTTATTTTAAAAAAGTCTTTAAAATCTTTAAAAGTCATTAAAATTCACAAAATCTACAAAAGTTTATCACTTAGAAAAAATCTTTAAAAATCTTAATTGAATACGCCCCTTATTTTGTAGGCTCCAATTTTAACGTCAAGGCTAGACACTCACAATTATGTATGCGGTTAGGCTGCCCCAAATTATCTGCAATTTTGATCATTGCTCACTTAATAAAAAATGCAATTATTATGCCAATTTTTTTACTCCAAGTATAATATTATATCCATAATTACATAATTTGGGGATTGAGGAGAAAGAATAAATAAATAGGATAAATTTGTAATATAATCAATTTAAATTAATTTGGAATGGAAGGAGTACTTATTTGTATATAGTATTATTATATTATATCAATCAAAAACAACAAATTAAAATTGAAATTAAAATGAGTCTCAATTGCCAAGAGAAAAAGAAAACGAGAGGAAAACATCTCACACAAACGTGAAAGAAACATAAAAAAAAACTAGCACATGCGTATACAAACTTGCAATACAATTAGAGCTATTATATACTAGTTAGATGTATGATCAAGTTCATGCCATACACCCATAACGGAAAAAACAGAAGTAAAAAGTCTGAACAACGTTCACGGGTACATTAGTTATATATATTTCTTTATTTTGGCTATAAACTTACCTTATTTATCCATACGTACTATCTTAATATGCATGCAAACAAAAACCCTAGAAATACAAATACAATACACATCTTCTTAATTCTAACTTAAACCCCATAATATATAGTCAAGAAACGTTAATTTCATTTCCTATCGTTATAGCAATCTCAATCCTTAGGCCATTACCACTCTTACACAAGACCTCACCAGTACCGGCCGGAGCCTTTCCGAGCGACCCCTCAATATTTCCCACCACTAACATCGCCACAGAAGCCGATACGGCAGCTGCTCAAAACCTCATTTTTAGGTCTCCAACAACCAAGACCATTAATATTGGGACAACCCCTAGCTCCAACTAAATATGCAACCGAAGCTGCCACCGCAATTTGAGTCGGATTAGGGGCTTTTGCATTTTGTCCAACTGCATGTTCCATTTCTATGATCTCTATCATTTTGCGAATCTACACTATTACCTTGTGTGTAAATGGAGACAAATTCGGCGGTGAAATTTGGGCACATCTAAAAAGTCATCGTGTAAGTTGACATTTCTCTTTTGATTTGTAGTTTCTATGAAAAATACCAGTTTAGAAGAATTATTTATCCCTCTTCAAAAATAAAAATCCACGTCATTTTAATTAGGTTTGACTTAGATGGTAACTATTAGTAGATTAATTTAAAAAAAGTGAAAATGATTTACATTTCGAAACTTCCATAGGAATACTTCAAATTAATAGTATTTAACTTAATTTGTATATCTTATCATATTTATCTATATTTAAGAATTGTGGGAATGTATGTTTTTGGTACAACCGTTTACGAATTAGTGAATCTTACTAATTGATGTTCATTGTCCATAGCTTATGAAATTTACTGTGTAGGTACAACCGTTTCAACTGCACAATCATCGACCAATGGATGATGTTGTTATATTTGGCAGTGTAAGTTTATCATCTGATTAACTCTCTCTAAATATATCTTATTGATTTTTTAATAACTTATTTATTTTCATTAATGTCGTGACAAATGGATGACCACCTAGAAAACACCGTATGATAATAATTTTTTACTCATCATTTTCTTACTTTTTATCTTATCTTTTTACCAGCTTATTTACTATTCAACGTTATTTGGTCTACAGGTTCGAAGACTTCGTCATAATAATGTAGGAGTGGTAATTCGCAACGAGTATGAACTAAATTGTCTCCGTTTACGTGAGGTATTGTATACTCACACCTATTTCTCATTCATTTTTTCCTTCTTTTTTTTTTGCTTTTAAGTAGCGTTTTCTTACACCGAATGAGAAAAAAAGGTCTGATACTTGAGTATGTATTAATTTCTTCATGTATGTATTTTGTGTGTTCCGTATTTTGTAAAGTTAACTAATTATACATGGTTATGATGATTTTGGGTATGGAATGATGGTTGTTTTGATGGTTTGAATATGTATTGATGATTGCAAATTTTGTAGACAAATTTAGATTTTTGTAGATATCTATTTTTGATGTTTTGGTGGTTTGGATGTGTAGAGGATTGAGTATGTATTATGATAATTGTTATGTCTGATTGTAAGTTATTTTAGGTTACAAAGATGTAATATTTTTCAAATTTTAATCTAATTTTTCGTTACGCCGTACCTTCAGGCACGAGCATTACTAGTATTTAAATAAATGAGAATATAATATCTTTATTATTAGTGGTAAGGATATGATAGTCCAAAGTCCAAACAATAAATTTTAATCCAATCTTTTAAATAATTCTGGACAAAACAAATATAATATGTGATTATTTTAAGTTATCCAACAAATAATATCATAAAAAACAAACATGCAACTATAATTATTTAATCATAGCTAAGATTAATAATTTTGGGATTATAATCCATTGGAATATAGTCTTGAGATTATAATCCTTACAAACAAACATGTCCTTAATTTCTTTTACAACCGACCTCGTTCCCATCACAAATATGGTTGAGGAGACTAGGCCTTGGTTGCCTCCGAGCACAAATAACTCGTAGCCATTATGCTCGATCCTTGGGAGTAGCTAGTCGAAATAATTGGCCGGTGATCCGGCCTCACAGTCGCTTTCACTACTAGGGTTTGGACTTTTAAGCCACAGCTCCATTTTCGTTGTAAAAAGGAGTGAAAAAAGCTAGGGTTTACTCCAAATGTTTAAGAGAAAGAGATTAGATAACTTAAACTTGCAAGACGTAGCTAGTTTATTGGGATGGTTTATATAGAGAAAACTTGACTAAACTTTCTTGTCTTGTATAATTAATATTGGTCAAACCTTTTTTTGGGTAATTTAACTGGTCAAGCCTTGATGGTGATGGGAACTAAATTCATGAGAAAATATAGCTACATATATAAGATATTATTTCCATTTGAAATTAATTCACTTAACATAAATTTGGTGAAGGATATTATGTACATGGTGATGGTGGGCGGGTGGGTAGTATTTAATTTACCGGGACGTAACAAACTAAAAGAGGAAATATGTAAAGAGGTGTAATATAATTTTATACGTTACTACTAACAATACGTAGCATTAACTGCTCAAATAATTTTATAATAAAAAAAGACCAACATAAATGAAATGAAAATCATACTAGGTCGTTAATTTGTCGACAAAAGTGCTTTGATATGGAAGTGTATATTCAAATATTTAATTAAAGAATGAAAAAGAGGGTATGGGAAGATACTTTTTGGTTGGAAAAGTGTAGGTATGTGAATATACATTTGGTTGGATATAAACGGCCGGTAACCAAAAATCGAGGAACAGAAGAAGGGAGAGATTAATAGCCATTATATTATTCCGATAGAAAAATATTTTTATCTTTTAATATTTATCGTTTGAGAATTTTAAATAAGAATTAATTATTTAATTTTTAATATTACTTAAGTATTAAATATAATTTTATCTCTCTCAATATTTTCTATCCAATAAATAACACTTTTTTTCAATACAAGAACAATATAGACAATTGATATTATTATATTTAATGTTATACAATCATTTTTTTAATATTTATGCACAACTCCCCTTTCTTGTATTGCCATGCATACATTGAAATCGTATCTTGTTACCTATGGACAAGGAAATCGTATTACTTTGGTTACCTATGGGCAAGGAAATCGTATTACTTTAGTTACCTATGGCCAAGAAAATCGTATCTTGTTAGGGTTAGGGTTACCTGTGGGAATAAAGAGTATTTATAGAATTTTCTAGAAAGTGGTTACGTGTCAAGCACATGACCTCAGGAAATTCCAAAAATATCCTTAGTCACCAGAGTAATGCCCAGATTGTCATGTACTTCTAGCCACCAATCCAACCATTCAATCAATTCCCAAAATGAGTCGCCTCCAGGCCCTCCACGAGTCTTCTGCCTCAGGACACGTGGAAGCTTCTCTTGCATGGGTCTCGCACATTTATTTTTGACTTTTTCATTTGTCTTTCAATTCTTTTAAGTCACACGTAAACCCTAATTTATATTTGGGCTCACATTACCTAACAAGGTGTATTCATGAATTACCTTGAAAGGCAATTATTAGTAATTCGAAATACTTGCTTGAAAAATAAATTAAACTAGTTAATATTGTACAAATTTAAAATCTCTACATGCTAAGAGTTTATAAGAGCAACCATGTATTGTACTTCTTCAGCATTTCTTTGAGGGACAGTTGAACTAGTTACTCATTAATGTTGTCGTATTTTTTATGAGCAGAATTTAGCTTTTTAAGCTTAATATATATTGAAACTTTTAACAACACATGCACACGTGTGTGCATATATATATATATATATATATATATATATATATATATATATATATATATATATATATATATATATATATAATAATGTTCTAAGCGAATATTATTAATTGAAAATTTCTCTTGATCTTCTTTTTTTATTTTTTGAAGAAGGAAGAAGTATAATTTTGTTGATTCGAATGATCAGCTCACAAATATACAAGAACTAACCCATTTAATGCCTTCACTGAGCATGCAGCCAACCCTAGTAAAAATTTTACTACTGGTTCTGTGGATGAATTTATGTGAAATTCAACTAACCCCAACCACATTTCTGTCAGTCACTATATATCTAGGTTTTGTCATTTATTTAATTTGAGTTGAAATTATTTTGAATCTTCAAAATCGAACTGATCTTTCATAGTAATGCTATGCAGATAAGAAATCATAATAATAAAAAAATTATAAATTTAGTTAAATTTTTTCAGTTATTTATGGTTTTATTAACTTGATTAACACAGATATAATAATATATGCTTTTCACAATAAAACACAAGTACCATTTTTTAATTATTTTTACAACAATAATTTTCATCTCTTTTCAATCTTGACATTCTCTTTCACCAACTGCCAATATTTTCTTTGACTTCACCTTACTTTTTCACCAGAAAAGATATCATACACGGTCAAATAAGAGCTACCTACTAGCAAAGAGTTGTAATTACATTAATACCCCTAAAAGCCCTATGATATTATGACTGTCTGTAGTTGTAGTAAATATTTCTGATCAAAATATTCATGACTCTCAACAGTTGGTAGATGAAACTCATTCACTCATGATCTGTCCCTAAAAAAAGGCCCTACCCCTCTTCCCTTTGGTCTTTATAAGAATACTAACCTCACTTCAATATATTAATATAATTCTATCACTTCATTTCTCTCTCCCTCCAATGGAATTACGAGACTTGGTTTTACTAACTTTAGTAGCCGTGCTCCTCCGACTATGGTGGCGTTTCTGGTCGGTATCCAGTGGCGGACGGAAGAATCTCCCACCGGGGCCACCAGGATGGCCACTTGTGGGCAATTTAGGGCAAGTTATCCTCCAAAACCGGCCCTTCATGTATATAGTACGTGATTTACGTAAGAAATATGGGCCCATCTTCACCATGCAAATGGGCCAACGAACCCTAGTTATCATTACAAGCTCCGAGCTCATCCATGAAGCCCTAGTTCAAAAAGGTCCAGTTTTTGCAAGCCGGCCGCCAGACTCCCCAATCCGGCTCCTCTTCAGCGTGGGGAAATGCGCCATCAACTCGGCGGAATTTGGCCCTCTATGGCGTACTCTCCGCCGGAACTTTGTCACCGAGTTGATAAACCCTAATAGAATCAAACAGTGCAGTTGGATAAGAAAATGGGCCGTGGAGACCCATTTAAAAAGGCTCCAAGATGAGGCCTCTCAAATGGGCTTTGTTGAAGTTATGAGCAACCTTAGGCTCACCGTTTGTAGTATCCTCATTTGCTTGTGTTTTGGTGCAAAAATATCCGAAAATCGAATAAAAAACATTGAGAGCATACTCAAAGATGTCATGATGATGACTACACCAAAATTGCCCGACTTTTTGCCGGTTCTTACGCCGTTATTTCGCCGTCATTTGAAAGAAGCCAAGGAGCTGAGGAAAAGGCAAATGGAGTGCTTGGTGCCTCTAGTGAGAAGTAGAAGGGCTTTTGTTGAAAGTGGAGAAAATCCTAATTCAGAAATGGTGAGCCCTATCGGGGCTGCTTATATTGACTCATTGTTTAAACTTGAACCGGCCGGTCGAGGCCGGTTGAGTGAAGAGGAGCTGGTGACACTGGTTTCTGAGGTTATCAACGCCGGAACTGACACGAGCGCCACCACAGTTGAGTGGGCTTTGCTTCATTTGGTCATGAACCAAGATATTCAAGAAAAGTTGTATCAAGAAATAGTTGATGTTGTGGGCTTAAATGGGGTTGTGACCGAAAATGATGTGGACAAAATGCCCTATCTCGGTGCAATTGTGAAAGAAACTTTCCGGCGACACCCGCCGAGCCACTTTGTGTTATCCCATGCAGCTATAAAGGATACGGAGCTTGGGGGCTACACAATTCCAGCCAATGTGAACGTCGAGTTTTACACTGCATGGGTGACTGAGGACCCGAGTTTGTGGAAGGACCCGGTAGAGTTCCGTCCAGAGCGGTTTTTGGACGGCGATGGGGTCGATGTCGATGTGACGGGGAACCGCGGCGTGAAGATGGTGCCGTTCGGTGCCGGAAGGAGGATTTGTCCGGCGGCTTCTCTTGGTACGCTGCATGTTAACATGTTGCTTGCTAGAATGGTGCATGCATTTAAGTGGATTCCAATGCCGGGTGCCCCTCCCGACGCAACTGAGACATTTGCTTTCACGGTTGTGATGAAGAATCCTCTCAAGGCCATTATTTTGCCGAGGGAAAAGAAGATTGAAGCTTGAAATAGGGATCATGATTAATTTTTAGACTGTTTAAAATGAACAGTTTATTGAGGTCATTTATAAAAAGCATGTTACATTCTTGTATAATATCGAGATGCATTTTTTAAATGTTTGTTATGCAAATATTTTATAATTGCATCTCTACAATATATAAAGTGTAATTTATTTTTATAAATTATCCAGATAAATTGTCTATTTTAATTGCCTGAGCTTGCATTAGACCAGCGTAATTTACTAAGATATGTTATTTTCCTATTTTTCATGTGTTAGATGAAATTAATTGTTCACTATGACCCACCATTTGATTGTGTACGTACTTTAGTAAGAGAACAGATCTTCTGTACCCATTTTTTTTGTCCTACCACTTAAATTTTGACATCTAGTTTCTTATTTAATTTTAGAGTTAATTGATATTAAATAAGAGGCTAGGTGTTAAAATTTAAGTAGAGGGACACAAGGAGAAAGGAAAAATGGGGACGAAGATATGATCTCCTTCATTAGAAGCACTCATTTAGGGGGCAGTTAGAAGTGTCCATGTTTGTCCTTTATAATTTGACTTAATTAATGAATCATTTGTTAATTACTGTTAAGTGTTGACGGTGCATTAATTAGGAAGTTGTTAGCATGAAATTAATTTTGGTCAATTGATCAATACAGTATCGACACGTAAATTAAGAAGTAATTTTTTTTATGTATCAGTATTATATTAATTAATTGATCAACTTATCATAAAATTACTTTATGATAACCGGATCACATTAGTTATGTTGTGTATTCAATTTCTTGGATAATTTATGTTGAACCCGCTTCATTAATATCATATACATGAAGGTTGTGATGAGATGACACATATTTAATGATAAAATTGATGGATCATGGATTTCACAAATATTATTGGGGGCGGGTGGGGGTGGGGGTGGGGGTGGGGGGGGCGGGGGGATTGTGTGTTGCAGCAAGTAGCCAATTTCAATTTTATGGTCAACATTCAAATTACGTGCCGGACTGGGATGATTCCAAATTTCAAAATTGACAATAAATTAGTAAGTAATCGTTTTCAATTTTAAATCTACATAAGTATTTACTCTCTTGAGCAATGTAACCAGTAAATACTAGCACTAATTAATTACAAATATAATATTATTTTATTATTGAAATTTGAAACCATCAAACTGGTCGATTTTTGTCCCTAAGCAGTCCGGTTTTGATACAAAATAAATAAATAAATAAATCAGGACCAATGCAGTGTGATATTGATGTTCATTGTTAAATTGGTGGTGCACCGTAGTACATCGAAAGATTGGGGACTATGACTTTTATTTTAAATTTTAAACTCTAGTTATTATTGTTTTTTTTTTGCACTTTTGTTCTTGTTGAGATAAACTCAATTGCTATCAAGAACATTTATTATGTAAACTTTGATTTACTTATTTTTTGGCAAAAGGCAAAAGAATTTTATTTCTGAGAAGTTCAATAACTAAAAGGTTTTGGAGGTGCTACAATAAAAATATTTGTAGAAAGTTTTATTTTTATCTCTGCAATCCTATGGAATATATGGTTATAAATATTAGATTATGTAAAGTAATCTTTGTATATATATTATTTTTAGTATGTAGATCATACTCATGTATATCTTGTATTGTAGCCTAGAATATTGCCTAGAATATTGTCTAGAATATTCTAAAATATTGCATATGTATTGTATATATCTTTGACCAATGCTAATGAGAAATACACGGACGACATTCTTACATGGTATCAAAGCTTAGGTTCTATCTTCTCTCTACCTCTTCTGTGTAATCGTCCACCTCCCTCCTTGTAACCCCTCTTCTCTGCTCATCATGGCTGAGCAACCACCGCCATCCTCCACCATGTCCGAGTCAGCGAAGTTTCATCCGGCTTTAGCTGTCAACAACGTGAAGAACTTCATACCTATCACGTTAGACATAGAAAACTCTCAATACAATTCGTGGGTTGCTCTATTCAAAATCCATGCGCGTGCTTATCAAGTATTAGATCACATCCTCCATCCTTCCACGTCCAACACCGCCAAGCCATCTTCTTCTTCGATCAAGGAGACCGATACCGACCTTTGGTCTCAACTTGATGCTATTGTTTTGCAATGGATTTATGGGACAATTTCCAATGATCTCCTCCAACTATTCTTGAACCTGATGACACAACCATGGATGCTTGGAACCGTTTGGCGGATTTGTTCCATGACAACAAACATTCGAGAGCCGTTCATCTCGAAAACCAATTCACTCATACTCACCTGGACGATTTTCCCAACGTGAGTACATATTGTCAAAGGCTGAAGCTACTTGCCGACCAACTCAAGAATGTCGGGGCGCCGGTCTCGAACCAAAGATTGGTTCTTCAGATGGTCGCTGGCCTGAACGATGCCTATGGTGGAGTCGCTACTTTGATTCAACACAGCAATCCGCTTCCCCCTTTCTATAAGGCTCGTTCAATGCTCATTTTAGAGGAAACAAGCATGGCAAAGCGCGCAGCACGGGAGTCCAGTACTGCCCTAATTGCGGCTCCTCAACCACCAGCGGATGATACTACTATCAGCCACGGATCCACCACTCAGCAAGGTGGTTCTTCGCACAGTCGAAATAGCGCCAATCGCGGCAAGAAGGGCAATAACCGCGGTAGAGGCGGCAACAATCGTGGTCATGGAGGCCGCGGTGGGGGGCGTGGCATCCCGCAACAGCAACAGTGGTTTGCCCAGCAGTGGCAGTACCCTCCTTGGGCCGCCTGGACGCCACAGCCGTGGACAACACCGCCCTGCCTATACCCGACGTCACCGTGGCAGCAACGTTCACCAAGACAAGCAGGGGTGCTTGGACCAAGGCCGCAACAAGCATATCAAATGTCAGCAGCCCCTCCAAGTGTTGGCTATGCTCCCACGGACATCAACGCCGCAATGCACACTCTCTCTATCTCTCAACCGGATGAACATTAATACATGGACACCAGTGCTACCTTTCACATGATGGCAAATCAAGGTACTCTCACGTCCTATTTTAATTTGAGCAAAAATCACGGTATTATTGTTGGTAATGGTAGCACTATTCCAATTCATGGTTATGGTAGTACCTCCCGTCATCCTCCTAATCCCCCTTTAAACCTAAACAACGTACTCCATGCTCCAAACCTCATCAAAAATCTTATTTCTGTTCGAAAATTCACTACTGATAATATGGTTTCAGTTGAGTTTTATCCGTTTGGATTTTCTATGAAGGATTTACAAACGGGGAGGCGTCTAATGCGATGTGAGAGCTCAGGAGAACTCTATCCTATCACCACCAAAAATTGGGCCACAACACCCTCTGCTTTTGCTGTTGTTTCTCCTAGTTTATGGCATTCTCGCCTAGGTCATCCGGGAGATACTGTTCTTTGCTCTCTTTGTAGTAGAATTTCATTAAATGTAATAAGGCCTGTAACTCTTTTTGTCATTCTTGTCCCCTTGGGAAGCACATTAAGTTGCCATTTCGTGACTCTTTATCTTTTATTACTATGCCTTTTGATATTGTTCACAGTGATTTATGGACATCTCCAGTTTTAAGTTCATGTGGGCACCGTTATTATGTCTTCTTTCTTGACAATTACAGTAATTTTTATGGACTTTTCCAATCTCACACAAGTCACAGGTTTACTCCATCTTTCACTCCTTTCAAGCATTCATACGAACATAATTTGAAAGGGAAATCAAAAACTTTCAATGTGACAATGGGCGGGAGTTTGATAATGGTTCATTTAGAAAATTATGTGAATCAAATGGCATACAATTTAAGTTTTCTTGCCGTCATACTTCACCTCAAAATGGTAAAGCGGAACGAAAAATAAAGTCCATTAATAATATCATTCGTACATTGCTTGCCCAATCTTCCATGCCTCCCTCTTTTTGGCATCATGCCTTACAACTGGCAACTTACCTCCTCAGCATTCTTCCAAATAAGGTATTAGGGTACAAATCTCCCACTCAAATTCTATATCAGAAAAATTCATCTTGCTCTCACCTTCAGGTATTTGGGTGTCTATGTTACCCTCTCTTTCCTTTCCTTACCATTAACAAATTGCATGTCCGTTCTACACCTTATGTCTTTTTGAGCTATCCTCCTAATTATCGGGGCTATAAATGATATGACTTGTCGAGCAGAAAAATAATCATTTCGAGGCATGTAATTTTTGATGAGACTCAATTCCCATTCTCCAAATTACATACTCCCTCAACCACCTCGTATGATTTTTTGGATTCTAGAATTTCACCACTCATACTACACTACATGCAAAATCAGCCTACTCCGCATATGCCTCAAGCCCCACAACCTATTCTCTCACCAGCCCAATCTCCTCAACCGCCCCAGTCATCACAACATGACCAACAATCAACCCCACCCTCTTCCTCTCCTCACCCGCAGGCCCATTCTCCAACTGCCCTACTTCCACCGAGCCCAGCCACACAAGCAAGACCACAGCCCCAACCGAATCCACCATCCCAACGTATGGTCACTCATATCCAACATGGGATCTTTAAACCTAAACGCCAATTCAACTTAAGTGCTACCACTACCACATCTGTTTCACCTTTACCACGAAACCCAGCGAGTGCTCTTAATGACCCGAATTGGAAATCAGCCATGTTGGATGAATATAATGCTCTAATTAAAAATAAGACGTGGGAGTTAGTACCCCGTCTACCTGATGTGAATATAATTCGTTCTATGTGGATTTTTCAGCATAAAATGAATTCTAATGGTTCTTTTGAGCGACACAAAGCCCGTCTTGTTGGTGATGGCAGGTCTCAGCAGATTGGAGTTGATTGTGAGGAGACTTTTATCCCGGTGGTCAAACCGGCTACCATTTGAACTGCATTGAGCATTTCTTTGTCTAAATCTTGGCCTATTCATCAACTGGATGTCAAGAATACTTTCTTACATGGCCTTCTAAATGAAACAGTATATATGCATCAACCTATGGGATTCAAAGATCATACTCATCCAGATTATGTCTGTTTGCTAAAGAAATCTCTTGACGGCCTTAAGCAAGCACCCCGTGCTTGGTACTAACGGTTTACAGATTATGTTGCCACTATTGGTTTTTATCACATCAAATGTGATCATTCTCTCTTCATTTATTATCATGGAAAAGACATTGCGTATATTCTACTCTATGTTGATGACATTATACTTACTACCTCTTCAGATGCTCTTCGAAAGTCTATTATGTCTCTCCTTGCCTCTGAGTTTGCTATGAAAGACTTAGGTTCTCTGAGCTATTTTTTGGGAATTACAGTCACTCGTCATGCAGATTGTCTTTTCCTTTCTAAAATAAAGTATGCAGAGGATATTATTGCTCGAGCTGGTATATCTTCATGCAAGCCATGTCCCACACTTGTTGACACTAAACAAAAGTTAGGGGCAATTGCGGGTCCTTCCTACGAGGATCCCTCTCATTATCGGAGTTTAGCTGGTGCACTTCAATATCTCACATTCACCAGACCTGACATTTCCTACGCCGTGCAACAAGTTTGCCTTCATATGCATGACCTGAAGGAGGAGCACATGAATGCTCTTAAGCGCATTGTACGCTACATACAAGGTAGCCTCGACTTTGGCTTGCATCTCTATAAATCTCCTGTCAACACACTTGTCTCATACACAGATGCAGATTGGGGTGGATGCCCAGACACAAGACGTTCCACCTCCGGCTACTGTATTTTTATTGGCAATAACCTAATTTCTTGGTCCTCTAAGAGACAGCCCACTTTGTCTCGCTTTAGTGCTGAAGCGAAATACAGGGGAGTTGCTAATGTTGTCTCCGAGTCTTGTTGGATTCGGAATCTTTTATTGGAGCTTCATTGCCCGGTCAACAAGGCCACATTGGTCTATTGTAATAATGTTAGTGCGATATATCTCTCAGGTAATCCTGTTCAACATCAGTGAACTAAACATATTGAAATGGACATTCACTTTGTTCGTGAGAAAGTTTCTCATGGAGAAGTTCGTGTCCTCCATGTTCCATCCCATTATCAGATTGCCGACATCTTCACTAAAAGACTTCTGCGCGTACTTTTTGATGATTTTTGGGACAGTCTAAGCTTCCGACAACCTCCCGCTTAGGCTGCGGAGGTGTATTAGATTATGTAAAGTAATCTTTGTATATATATTATTTTTAGTATGTAGATCATACTCATGTATATCTTGTTTTGTAGCCTAGGATATTGCCTAGAATATTCTAGAATATAGCATATGTATTGTATATATCTTTGACCAATGCTAATGAGAAAGACACGGATGACATTCTTACAATAAAGGAACAAGGCAGTGTTTGAAGGTGAATATATGTGTTGGAGGGTGTCTGTTAATAAAACAATTGTAAGTGCAAGTGAATGGTGGGTGAAATTCAGAAGTGAGTGCACACCTAGAGGGGGATAAATAGGTGCTTATGCTCCACAACAACCTTCTAAGTTTGCTTTGCACTTACCTATCCACCACTGGATCAAGCACAAGCCACAATAGCTTGTATATACTTATTAATTAAAAAAGAATATTATAACAATATCTATAAATCTCTAGCAACAATTAATTAATATCAAGCCATAAACAATTTGCTAGAACTTTTTCAATAGAAGCACCGACAAGTATAATCTCACAATTCGTTGTCTGCTTAAGCTTTAAAGCCAAAAAGGTGTGTATGTGTGTGTGTCTATATATATATATATATATATATATATATATATATATATATATATATATATATATATATATATATATATATATATATACGGTCCGTCTCTAAAGCGAACCAAAGACGAACCGTCGTCTTTGGTGTCTATGGCGACGATTCGATCCGTTGCCATAGCCATGTAGTCTTTGGCGACGGGTCGAACCGTCGCCATAGACATCAAAGACGACGGTTCGTCTTTAGTTCATTTTTTAAGGTTCACTTTAGAGACTCTCCGTATATATATATATATATATAGCTCGGCTCTCTCCAGCAAACTGGAGGGAGCGAACTAGGAGCGAACTAAGAGCGAATCGGCTATAGCGACGGTTTTTTCCTTCGCTATAGCATAAAAAATCGGCTTTCTATGCTATAGTGACGGAAAAAACTGTCGCTATAGCCGATTCGTTCTTAGTTCGCTCATTCCAGTTCGCTGGAGAAGCGGACTTTTATATATATATATATATATATATATATATATATATATATATATATATATATACGGGCCCGATAGACTGAGGGGCTTCGATTTTGCAACCGCTGCGTTTCTGGAGGGGATGAAGAGCTTTGTTTTCTCTCTCTTCGATTTTGCAGCTATCAATTTCAGGGGAATTGATTTTGGCAGCTTCGATTTTGTGGCAAGGGGTTTTCTGGCGAGAGGAAGTCGTTCTATTACAACTGAGTGAGGAGAGAGAAAATAAAATACGGAGGTCTTATATAGTAATACTCTTTAAGAAGGTAATGCTATTTAAGAGTCATACTTCTGATCGGACCCGTATATATATATATATATATATATATATATATATATATATATATATATATATATAGGGAATTGATATTTCCATAAGCGGGTTATGAAGTCATGGTTATTAAGTTGACTTCAAATAGTTAAAATTAAAAAGTAATCTTGTGGGGCCACTAAAGATAAATTTAGAACTTTTTTATTCTCTTTTCTCTATTTTTATTTTTTGTAATTTGTGTGCAAATTGTATTTTTTTCATCTTTTTCAGGACGGAGGGAGTAGTTTATAACTTTGATATATTTAGTGTAGACATTTTTGGGACTTTTTTCGCTTCAATCATCGTTTTGAAGATTATTTGTGCTATTCATTAGTTATTTTTGTGATTGACCTTCTTTTTTAAAAAAAGCCTTTTTATTAATTTGTTTAAAAGGATTAAGAAAAGAAGAAGAATGTGCCAGTGCAAAGATTCCTTTAAATTGATTAATTTTTCAACAATTAACTTGTCTAGTTGGCTCCCCCCGTGATAAATTGTGTGGATTAAAAGTTGTCGTCTATAAGTAATCAATTGGAAATTAAGGATTAACCATAAATTGGTTAACAAATTCTTGTTAAAGATTCATGGCAATAGAGTGATTTGAAATTAATGTCATGCAAGTTGCATCTTTTAAGTTAAGTTTTTAAACCTATCGAGTGATAGTAATAATATTAATAATAATTAGAAAATAGTTAGGAAATAAGTGAGAAAAATTATTTACACATAAAAATTAGGATCCAAGACTTTCTCTCACCAAAAAAAAAATCATTTTCAGAATTTCTATTATCATATATCATATTACTAAATTAAGATTTTTATGAAACAAATTATACTTAAAATGTGTTAACTTTATACATAAGTGTAAAAATTAATCTTATAAGACTATAAAAATTAATTTAAGTTTGACATTGGAATTGCTCATCTGAATTAATCTTATAAAAATTGATGTAATAAGATAAAATAGAAGTTTCAAGTTGTTTATTTGGTCCGAGTCTTTGGACAACAAGACATGCAAGATTTTATCATCTTATGATCCATCGGGCAGCGTAATATGTAAGACCCCAACTTTTATGAATAAAGGTGAATTTTCTATAAATATCATTTTTGAATATTAAGGAGTGAATTTGATATAATGTTATAGTTGTGGGTAATATTTATAAATTTTACAAAGTACGCAAGTTGTTATATTATATTCGATTGGTCGGAGAATATTCGTTTTAACAGAGAATATTCGTACGACGACACAATCATTGGTGGACCCCACAGCGGAATTATTGTCGGAGTTAGAAAACGACAGAAATATCTTTTTATAAAAGTAACGGCGGAAGTTTTACCGTTAACTGTTGAAATAACCGGTGATGAAAAGTACAGTAATACGCGTGGTTGCATAATAGCACACGGTATTGATTAGTGATGCTTACGTGAGAAGTCACTCGGTTTTGTTCAATTATTGCTACAGTAATTGCTGCATATTATCTCACGTTATTTGATTTAATTATTGTCAATGTTTTATATATTATTAAATCAATAATTGAGACGATACAATTATTCATATTATTATTTACAATATTGACGATGTCTAGAAAGTTCTGTCGATGAGAGGTTTGATCACCTAATTGCGCGCCAATAGGGAGAAATCCTTATTGAAAAGCCCCTTCTTTCCTGAGAATGATCTGGTTGTTAAATATTGTAAATAATAATAATAATGAATAAATGTTGTTAAAAATATTGAGAGGATTTTTATGAAGTATTTGATGTAAATTTTGCTTATTGTATGAACCCCCATTTACCTATTTTTCAAAATAATCGGTAGAAAATTATTTAATATAATAAAGGTGGGGCCACATGTGGGGCCCAGTGGAGGAAAAAAAATGGAATGGGTGGAGAAAGTATGGTGTCACGGGAGGAATTAGAATGGTGGGATTATATATATATATATATTATAATAAGTTTTGTTTTTTATGAAAAATAGAATATATTATATTTTATTGAATATTAAAATTATAATTTGAAAAAAACGGGCGTCCTAAAATTTTTCTCTGCTCGTGATGCGTTTGTCCGAAAATATTATTGTACAGTCCGTGAAAAACTTTTCTAAATAGTATCCTTCCATTCTCCTATAAATAGGATGTTTAGTTAGAATTGAAAATCACACCAGGATCAGAGAATTTTTCTTCTATAATATTAAGCGAATTTCTTTAGAATTTTAAGAAGCTTTGAGCGCAGAAAACAGTGAAAGTTTTCTTCAAGATTATCCATGCCCAACCAGTTGGAATACTCTTCTTTTTAAGGTAAGGGATGTTATTTTTGTTCAATATTCGCTTGAAATAATATTTTCTTCCATACTCTGTAGTAAGTAAGTAATATTATTTCGTTTCAGATTTTGAATTCTATACTTGTTTTGTTAAAGTTTTGGCTTCTAAACTCCATGAAATTAGTAGAATATCCTTGATATTTGCGTTTCATCCAGTATCTTTTCATGAAAATATTATTCTGAACATTCTTGATAAGTTTAACTTTTTTCTGCCGGAGTACTATTCACGGGGTTACTATTCTTGAAGTACTATTCACGGGGTACTATTTACTCGAGTACTATTCACCCGGGGTACTATTCATAATAAAAATTGATTCATTTTCGGTCCAAATTATTTTTGGTACAATATTATTCTTGAATTTTACTCCACAAAGCAGTATCATGTTGACAATTTGGACGTTATTGATTTTTGGATAAATTAAATTATATATCTTTAAAAAAATTTCCTTAAACTTGTTTTATTGAAATCTTATATCATTGTCATCATCCTCATGTTTATATTATGTTGAAAGTCATATGTGGCCTGTAGTGCATTGATGGACTTAGTATGATTATGACCAGGGATTATTCGGTATAATCATGACCGTAATGTTACAAATGATGTGGTAAAAGTCCTCATTGGCCCGTAGTGCATTGATGGACAGTTGTTGGCATGATCATGACCATTGATGAAAACACGAATATCCTTGGCCCTTAGTGCATGGATAATTTGTGGTCGTGATACTAATGAATATCATTGGCCGTAGTGCAGGGATCATGTGGATTATTTATTAAGCTAAGTCTCAGTGATAAAATTACTGATAAACTTTTTAAATCATATAAGATAGTAGATTTCATGTTCTACTTGACTCTTCTAATGGATTGCTTGTTCCGCTGCAGTTAAACTTGATATTTATTATATTTTATCAGTTTAAAACTGTTGAAGGCTAACGATAATTTATTTTGCATTATCTTACTCATAATATTTGTTGCTGGACTAGTTGAGCTCACCCTTTGCTTTCATTGTTCTCTTAAAAAAATGAGAATATAGCTGGGACTAGTCGGGGAACGGAGTGACGGTCCAGATGGTAGCATTAGTAGTCCTCACTATTCTGTAAAATAGTGTGACAATAAATGTAATGAGGACTTATTTTGAGTTTGAATACTGTCTAGAAGATAATATTTGTATTAAAACTCACAGCTCATGTTGTATAATTAAGTTTGTATTTGTATTTAGTAGCATGTATTTGGCGACTCAGAATGGGTGATGTATACCTATTTTGGGGGCATCACAGTTGGTATCAAAGCTTAGGGATATGATCCATGGCTGAGATGTGAGACTAGAACTAGGAGGGGAGAGACGGGTAATTCCTTCGCTAGTATGACCTACCTAAGTTTATTTGTTATTTAATTGGTCGGTCAGAATATAGGGATATTATGTGGTGTGTCAATTAACCCTTGTTTTGTGGTAGTATTTGAAAATGATATTCGAGAAAGTTGAGAATAGCAATGGAGCACAAGAGACCGTTGAGTCACCACAGATCAATACCAAGGATAATGTGCACCAGGAAGACAATAATCCTCAGGTAAACAACAACACCGATCAAATGATGAAAGATGGGATGTTCAAAGGCTTTATACAATTCATGCAACATCAGGCGAGAGCAGCTCCTGTCCAAAATGCAGGTGGAAACACTGGCAACTCTCAGACGGTCACCGCTAAGCAGTTCAAGGAGCTGGGACCACCGGAGTTTATTGGAGAGCCAAAACCACTTAAGGTGGAGACGTGGATAAAGCAGGTCACCAAGATATTTGATGTCTTGAGATGCTCCGAGGAGCAAAAGGTTCCCTTTGCCACCTTCATGTTTCGGGGAAAGGCAGATTACTGGTGGGAATCTGTAAAACGTACTCAACCTGCCGCACTGAAGATGTCTTGGGATAAGTTACAAAAACTGTTTAATGACAAGTACTTTCCCGAAAGTATTCGTCACATGAAGGAGATAGAGTTCATCAAGCTGGAGCAGAACAATATGACCATGTCGCAGTACGAAGCTAAGTTTGCTGAGTTATCTCGATTTACGTCCCAATTAGTTGATAACGAAGAAAGAATGACACGGATGTTTCTAAGAGGTTTGAAACCTGAAATACGTCAATATATTATCTCTCACAAACTGTGTTTGTATTCAGATGTTGTAAATAGGGCTCAGTTATTGGAGCGCAATAATGAGACATCCCAACCAAGGAAGAGCAGCCGGTAAAATGATAATATCAGTGGTAGCAGTCATCGAAGCGGTGACAACAAACGTGGAGGGAATCAGCATGCCAGAAATGGTAACCATTTCATCATGGCCAAGACAATAAAAATGGACATTTCAAGAAGAGGAGAATCAACAATGATGGAAAGACGTCAGCACCAACACCCGTTGTTAAGGAAGGAGAACGACCACCTATCATATACTTCAAATGCGGAGGGGATGGACATATTAGTCCAAACTGTGCGCAGCAGTCCAAAACATGTTACAATTATGGAAGAGAAGGCCACCTAGCTAGATTTTGTCATACAGGGAAGTAGGGGTGATCATTCGGTTATAACCGAACCGAACAGACTATTCTGTTATAACCGAATACTGAATTATTGATAATTTTAATATCCGAAACACTAACCAAAATTTGTAAGTAACCGAATTACCGAATATCGAATTACCGAATTTATAATTCGGTAATTCGGTTAATAACCGAATTTAAAAGAAGAAGCCCACCAGCCAAATAAAACTCAGCCCAATAATAACATTAAGCTGTCCACGTAGGGATCAATAAAAGCCAAATAAAACTCAGCCCACATGAAAAGCCCAACAATATCAATAAGCTAGCTACCCACGTGGGGATCAATAAAAACCAAGTGGGTCTTAAGTCTTAACTTTCATTACTCAGCCCATCATCAACCATCAACAGCAGTATGACAGCATCCACGTGACAATAAGCAAACGAAAACAGGCGACGAGCAAATGACGAGCTTCGCCGGAATCTGAGTCTTCACCATTGGGGCTGATTGGGTTCCTTTCCGGGAGAAAAGGGATGACAGATGATGGCACCCATTTGATATTGAAGGAGGAGATGATGTTTTTTTTGATATTGAAGGAGGAGATGATGTTTTCTTGGCATGAGTAGTGTTGAGTAGTGTTGAGGAGGTTGAAGATCGAAGTTTTAGGTGGAGAGATATGGCCATTGTTTCCGTTTGATTTGCCGGAAAGTTTAAGATCGGGAAAATAGGTTTTACTTTATGAGATAAGGAATAAATGAATAGGAGGGAGAATGGAGATGGTGATCTAGTCAGAGTCGGTCTAATATGGGAGATGAGAAATCGAGATCTGACTTCTGTTAGATTAGATCTGGGTTGAGACTCTGAGATACGAGAGAAAGATAGAGATGATGAGATCGAGAGAAAAGAGTTATTAAGATAAGGCTTAATTTATTTAACAAGTTATTCGGTATTCGGTTAGACCGAATAATACAAAAATGAAATCCGAACCGATAATCGTAAACCAAAAAAAATTCGGATATAACCGAATTGGAAAAAATACCCGAATTATTAAGAAATTTCGGTTAAATTATTTCGGTTTGGTTCGGTTATACCCATTTTTTACTCAGTCCTACAGGGAAGCCAAGTCCAGTTGGAACGGTGACACCAAATGTCGTCCTAGACAAGTCAAAACCAGTAGTTCAAGGGAGAGCATTTGTTGTAACCTCCCAGAAAGTAAGGAACCCGAACGAGGTCATCACAGATAAGCTCATCATAAACTCTAGCAAAGTATATACCTTATTTGATACTTGCTACCGAGTCTTTTATTTCTTCTACTTGCGCTCAACGTTTAAATTTGACTCCGGAGAAATTAGACTTTGACTTATCTGTTGAAACTCCATTGGAAGAAACCTTCATTACATCCACTATTTATAAGTCTTGTTTCGTTCAAATCGGTACTCTCACATTACCTGTCGATCTTATTTCATTGAAAATACTTGCATTTGATGTAATTCTAGGGATTGATTGGTTAACTACTCATCATGCTAAAATTGATTATTTTTGTACGGTTGTTAGCTTTCATGTTCCTAACCAACCTATTATGCGAATTCAAGTGACCAAACCATTAAAATCAATCATTGTCATCTCAAGTCATAAAGATATTCATTTATTAAAAAATGGATGTCAAGTTTTCTTAGCTCATGTCACGGATTTAAACAAAAACACGTCAGTTTTGAATGATATTTCTATTGTTAATAATTTTCCTGACGTATTCCCTGAAGAACTTCATGGCCTACCCCCAGAGCGTGAAATTGAATTTTGTATCGACCTTGAACCCGGTACAAAACTCATTTCCAAAACCCCATATCGAATGGCTCTTATTGAACTTCAGGAGTTAAAGACCCAACTGCAGAAATTGTTAGACATCGGTTTCATTCATCCCAGTACGTCTCCTTGGGGTGCTTCTATTCTATTCGTGAAGAAGAAATATGGGAGTATGCGACTTTGTATTGATTATCGGGAGTTAAACCATGTCACTGTCAAAAATAGGTACCCGTTGCCTCGTATTGATGACCTGTTTGACCAGTTGCAAGGCGCCAAATTCTTTATAAAGATCGATCTTCGTTCCGAATATCATCAATTAAAGATTAAAACCGATGACATTCCAAAGACGGCTTTCAGAACTCGGTACGGGCATTATGAATTCCTAGTTATATCTTTTGGATTAACTAATGCTCCTGCTGCCTTCATGGATATGATGAACCGAGTATTCAAGGAATATTTAGATCATTTTGTGGTTGTCTTTATTGATGACATTCTCATATATTCCAAAAGCCGTGAAGATCATGAGCAACACTTGAGGCTGATACTCCAAAAGCTTCATGAAAACAAGCTTTATGCCATGTTAAAGAAATATGAGTTCTGGCTTGAGGAAGTAGCATTCCTTGGGCACGTAGTATCAAGTCATGGAATATCTATTGACCCGGCAAAGATTGAAGAAATACAAAGCTGGGAGCAACCTAAATTAGTGACCGAAGTACGTAGCTTTCTCGGCTTAGCTGGTTATTATCGGAGATTCGTAGAAGGGTTTTCTTAAATCGCTACTCCATTAACTTAGCTGACTCGGAAAGATACAAATTCGGTTGGAGCGAGGAATGTGAGAAGAGTTTTTAAGAACTCAAGATGAGACTCATTTCAGTACCTATTCTGACAATACCATCTGGTTCGGAGGGATTTGTCATCTACAGTGATGTTTCGGGCAAAGGGTTAGGATGTGTTCTCATGCAACATGGGAAAGTCATAGCCTATGCCTCTCGACAACTCAAAGAATATCAGAGGAATTATCCTACTCATGATCTAGAGTTGACAGCTGTTGTCTTCGCACTTAAAATTTGGAGGCATTACCTGTTTGGGGAGAAAGTGGAGATCTATACGGATCATAAAAGCCTCAAATATTTCTTCACTCAAAAGGAACTCAACATGCGGCAACGACGTTGGCTCGAACTGTTGAAAGATTATGATCATACTCTTCAATACCATCCTAGAAAAGCAAACGTAGTAGCTGACACATTGAGTAGAAGATCATATGCGGGTACGAGTGCGATATTATCAACGCAAAGCCCCATTTTATATGACTTGCAAAGGATGGAGATAGAGTCAAAGACTCCAGGGACCCATGTGATGATGGCAAATATACGAGTAGAACCGACTTTAATCGATAAAGTTAAAGCTGCTCAAGCTACAGACCTGGAGTTGATGTATATGAGGAAGAAAGTGCAAGAAGGTGCTATTCTGGAAGCAAGAATTGATGAAGAAAGAATACTAAGAGTCAACTCTAGACTTTATGTTCCTAACGATCTTAATATAAAGTATAAAATCATGATGGAAACGCACAACACACCGTTTGCAATCCATCCTGGGAGTACCAAAATGTGTCATGATCTTCGACATACATTTTGGTGGAACAATATGAAGAGAGAGATCGCGGAGTTTATCTCAAGGTGTCTAACCTGTCAACGTGTCAAGGCGGAGCATCAAGTACCAAAAGGTCTATTGCAACCACTTAAAATTTCAGAATGGAAGTGGGAGCACATTACCATGGATTTTGTTACTGATCTTCCCAAGGTTTCTCAAGGCATAGATGCAATTTGGGTCATTGTTGATAGATTGATCAAGTCTGCTCATTTCTTACCTATACAAGAAACTTATTCACTTGAACGTCTTGCTCGTATGTACATAAACGAGATTGTAAGACTGCATGGTATGCCAGTATCCATAGTTTCTAATCGAGACCCAAGATTCACTTCACGATTTTGGGCTAGTTTGTAAAAAGCTATGGGCACTGATTTACGATTTAGTTCGACATATCACCCTCAAACAGACGGACAGTCGGAGAGGACTATTCAAACTCTTGAGGATCAATTAAGACTCTGTGTCCTTGACTTCAAATGAAGTTGGGACAAGTTCTTGCCATTGCTAGAATTTTTCTACAACAACAGTTATCAAGCAAGTATCGGCATGACTCCATTTGAGGCGTTGTATGGAAGAAAGTGTCGTTCTCCAATATGCTGGGATGAGGTGGGTGAAGTAACGTTGTTAGGATCGAAATTGGTATGTATGTCTACGGAGAAGATTCAAATGATTTGGCAACGTACTAAAATCTCACAAGAACGTCAAAAGAGTTATGTTGATCTTCATCGGAAGCACGTGGAATTCAATGTTGGAGAGCATGTGTTGTTACATGTTTCTCCATAGAAGGGAGTTACGAGATTTGGAAAGAGAGGAAAGCTCAATCCTCGATTCGTTGGCCCATTTGAAATCCTTGATCGAGTAGGAACTGTGGCCTATAGACTCGCTTTACTGCCAAGTATGTCTCGTGTTCATAACTTTTTTCACATATCCATGTTACGTAAATATGTGAAAGACCCGAAACACATTATTGAGTTAAAACCGGATGAAATAGCGGATTATTTAACGTATGAAGAGGTACCTATTAAAATCTTGGATAAGAAGGAACATATTCTACGCTCCAAAGTTATACCTCAAGTCAAAGTTTTGTGGAGAAACCACAATGTTGAGGAAATGACCTGAGAGTTAGAATCTGAAATGAGATCAAGGTATCCTCACCTCTTCGTCATACCAGGTATGCACCCTAATTTAGAAGGCGAAATTTCATAAGAAGGGGAGGTTGTAAGACCCCAACTTTTATGAATAAAGATGAATTTTCTATAAATATAATTTTTGAGTATTAAGGAGTGAATTTGATATAATGTTATAGTTGTGGGTAATATTTATAAATTTTGCAAAGTACGCAAGTTGTTATATTATATTCGATTGGTCAGAAAATATTCGTTTTAACAGGAAATATTCGTACGACAGCACAATCATTGATGGACCCACAACGAAATTATTGTTGGAGTTAGAAAATGACAGAAATATCTTTTTTATAAAAGTAACGGCGAAAGTTTTACCATTAACTATTGAAATAACCAGTGATGAAAAGTACAGTAATACGTGTGGTTGCATAGTAGCACACGGTATTGATTAGTGATGCTTACGTGAGAAGTCACTCAGTTTTGTTCAATTATTGCTACAGTAATTGCTGCATAGTATCTCACGTTATTTGATTCAATTATTGTCAATATTTTATAGATTATTAAATCAATAATTGAGACGATAGAATTATTTATATTATTATTTACAATATTGACGATGTCTAGAAATTTCTGTCGAGGAGAGGTTTGGTCACCTAATTGCGCGCCAATAGGGAGAAATCCTTATTGAAAAGTCCCTTCTTTCCTGGGAATGATCTGGTTGTTAAATATTGCGAATAATAATAACAATGAATAAATATTGTTAAAAATATTGAGAGGATTTTTATGAAGTATTTGATGTAAATTTTGCTTATTGTATGGACTCCCAATTTACCCATTTTTCAAAATAATCGATAGAAAATTATTTAATATAATAAAGGTGGGGCTACATGTGGGGCCCACTTGAGGAAAAAAAGTTGGAATGGGTGGAGAATGTCTGGTGTCACGGGAGGAATATATTTTATTTTTTATGAAAAATAGAATATATTATATTTTATTGAATATTATAATTATAATTTGAAAAAAACGGACGTCCTAAAATTTTTTTCTGCCCGTGATGCGTTCGTCCAAAAATATTACTGTACAATCCGTGAAAAACTTTTCTAAATAGTATCCTTCCATTCTCCTATAAATAGGATGCTTAGTTGGAATTAAAAATCACACCAGAATCAGAGAATTCTTCTTCTATAATATGGAGCGTATTTCTTTAGAATTTTAAAAAGCTTTGAGCGTAGAAAACAGTGAAAGTTTTCTTCAAGATTATCCCTGCCCTACCAGTTGGAATACTCTTCTTTTTAAGGTAAGGGATGTTATTTTTGTTCAATATTCGCTTGAAGTAATATTTTCTTCCATACTCTATAGTATGTAAATAATATTATTT
>CM029014.1:219140749-219158249 GCA_016801055.1 Panax notoginseng | reverse complement strand
GGGCTAATAGTTTGAATTTCCCATCTCATGGAAAACCCTTTTCGCTCCGCTTAGCCTTATCCCCCTCTAGGGGTATTTTAGTGATAGGTTCTATAGGAACTGGACGATCCTATTTGGTCAAATACCTAGCGACAAACTCCTATGTTCCTCTCATTACGGTATTTCTGAACAAGTTCCTGGATAATAAGCCTAAAGGTTTTCTTATTGATGATATCGATATTGATGCTAGTGACGATATCGATCGTGACCTTCATACGGAGCTGGAACTGCTAACTATGGATATGATGCCGGAAATAGACCGATTTTATATCACCCTTCAATTCGAATTAGCAAAAGCAATGTCTCCTTGCATAATATGGATTCCAAACATTCATGATCTGGATGTGAATGAGTCGAATTACTTCTCCCTCGGTCTATTAGTGAACCATCTCTCCAGGGATTGTGAAAGATGTTCCACTAGAAATATTCTTGTTATTTCTTCGACTCATATTCCCCAAAAAGTGGATCCCGCTCTAATAGCTCCGAATAAATTAAATACGTGCATTAAGATACGAAGGCTTCTTATTCCACAACAACGAAAGCACTTTTTCACCCTTTCATATACTAGGGGATTTCGCTTGGAAAATAAAATGTTCCATACTAATGGATTCGGGTCTATAACCATGGGTTCCAATGCACGAGATCTTGTAGCACTTACCAATGAGGCCCTATCGATTAGTATTACACAAAAGAAATCAATTATATATATATATATATATATATATATATAATAAAAGTTTTTGTTTTATTAGAATATTTTATTACATAGTATCATTTCCATTCTCCTATAAATAGGATGTTTAGTTAGAATTAAAAATCACACCAGAATCATAAAATTCTTCTTCTATAATATTGAGCGTATTTCTTTCGAGTTTTAGAAAGCTTTGAGCGTAGAAAAGAGTGGAAGTTTTCTTTAAGAATATCCCCGCCCTATCATTTGGAATACTCTTCTTTTTAAGGTAAGGGATGTTATTTTTGTTCAATATTCGCTTAAAATAATATTTTCTTTCATACTCTGTAGTATGTAAATAATATTATTTCGTTTCAGATTTCGAATTCTATACTCATTTGGTTAAAGTTTTGGCTTCTATACTCTATGAAATTAGTAGAATATCCTTGATATTTGCACTTCATCCAGTATCTTTTCATGAAAATATTACTATTCCCGAAGTACTATTTAGGGGGTACTATTCACTCGAGTACTATTCACCCGGGGTACTATTCATGAAAAAAAATTTGATTCGTTTTCGGTCCAAATTATTTTTGGTACAATATTATTCTTGAATTTTACTCCACAAAGCAGTATCATGTTGACAATTTGGACGTTATTGATTTCTGAATAAATTAAATTATAAATCTTTAAAAATTTATCCTTGAACTTATTTTATTGAATTCTTATATCATTGTCATCATCCTCATGTTTATATTATGTTGAAAGTCATCTGTGGCCTGTAATGCATTGATGGACTTGGTATGATTATGACCAGGGATTATTCGGTATAATCATGACCGTAATGTTACAAATGATGTGATAAAAGTCCTAATTGGCCCGTAGTGCATTGATAGACAGTTTTTGGCATGATCATGACCATTGATGAAAACACGAATATCCTTAGCCCGTAGTGCATGGATAATTTGTGGTCGTGATACTAATGAATATGCTTGGCCGTATATTGCAGGGATGATGTGGATTATTTATTAAGATGAGTCTCAGCGATAAAACTGCTGATAAACTTTTTAAATCATAGAAGATAGTAGATTTTATGTTCTACTTGACTCTTCTAATGGATTGCTTGTTCCGCTGCAGTTAAACTTGATGTTTATTATATTTTATCAGTTTAACACTGTTGAAGGCTAACGATAATTTATTCTACATTATCTTAGTCATAATATTTCTTACTGGGCTAGTTGAGCTCACCCTTTGCTTTCATTGTTCTTTTCAGGAAATGAGAATATAGCTGGGATTAGTCGGAAAACGGAGTGACGGTCCAGATGGTAGCATTAGTAGTCCTCACTATTCAATAAAATAGTGTGACAATAAATGTAATGAGGACTTATTTTGACTTTGAATACTGTCTAGAAGACAATATTTGTATTAAAACTCACAACTCATATTGTATAATTAAGTTTGTATTTGTATTCAGTACAATGTATTTGGTGACTCAGAATAGGTGATGCATACCTATTTTGGGGGCGTCACATAATATACATTTTATATATATGGGCAAAGACATATATAAAGTTTACACATTTATAAAAATCTTTAAGTATAATTTGTTTCATAAAAATCTTAATTTAAGTATAATTTGTTTACACATTATACTTTAAGTATAATGTGTAAACAAATCTTAATATAGTAATATGATATGATAATAGAAATTCTGTAAATAATTTACACATTTAGTAATATGATATGATAAAGTTTACACAATCTTATATATAAAATTTACACATTTTAAGTATAATTTGTTTCATTAAAATCTTAATTTAGTATCATGATATGATAATAGAAATTCTGAAAATAAATATTTTTTTTTGTGGGAGAAAGCGTTAGATCCTAACTTTTATGTGTAAATAATTTTTCTCACTTATTTCCTAATTATTATTAATATTATTATTATCGTAATAATTATGTAAGACCCCAACTTATTATTAAATGAAATTAAATTTTCTCTATTTATTATTTTGAAATAGTAAGGGTTGATTTGATTAATGTGGTTAGTTATGGGTAAAATGTGCAAATATTTTAAATAAGCAAGTGGTTATAAAATATTCATTTTTGTCGGTGAATATTCGTTTGGTCATGGAATATTCTTGCTGTCGGGGAATATTCGTACGACGGCGCAGCCTTGTGTGGGCCCCATAACGAAAAGCTATTGGATGAAGAAAATGACAAGTATAAGTTGTTTATAAATAACGGCGTAGTTGTTACCGTGAATACTGTTGGAATACCCGGTGGTTAAAACACAGTAGCACACGGTATTGCACCAATTATTGATTCTTATGTAAGAAGGCACTACTCAATAATTGTTACAATAATTACTGTTTAATATTTTATTTTATTGATTCAATAATTGCTACGTTGATATTTTATATTATTGTTGTTTCAATAATTATCGTTGCACAGTATTTTTCATTATCAGATCAATAATTCATATTATTTGAATAATATTATTAGATAACATTATTGGCAATGTCTAGAAAGTTCTGTCTAAGGAAAGGTTTGGTCATCTAATTGCGCGCCAGTAAGGAGAAATCCTTATTGGAAAGCCCCCTCTTTTCTGGGAACGGCTTGGTTGTCATAATTGTGATTCTGTAATATTATTTATGAATAATTAATTATTGATTTATATGATAAAAAAATATTTATTTGATGTGGATATAAATGATGGATTTATTTATGTGGTTATAAATGAAAAAAAATTAATGTTGAGGTGTTTTATCAGTATTTTATCAGAATGGAGGTATTAAAAATTAAACAAGTGTTCTAGAGATATATTGCGTGGGTTATAATTTTTAATCCGACCGTTGGATCGTTGTGATTTTTGGATATGTTATACATATATAAGTTGAGTATATGTCCACAAATTTTGAACCGTTAAAAATGAACGTATAATTTGTTATGAATTTTAAGAGGTGACTGATTCGGAAATTAGGTTTATAAATGATTTTGGTAGAAAATTCTAGAATTGAGTGGGCCCCACTTGTGGTAGGTGAAAAAATGTGCTAAATTTTATTTCAAATGTGGTGGGTGGCAATAGTAGCAGGTAAAGCCATCAGGTAGCAGGTCAAGTCTGCTTCGGCGTGCTAACATTTTCTCATAAATAGAGGGCTAAGTTAGAATTTAAAATCACACCAGAAACATAAGCTTTCTCTCTTTCTTTCTCTATATTATCGAGCGTATTTTATGAGTATTTAGATACTTTGTGAGTTTTTATTTATCAGTGCAAGTTTCCTTCAGCCTTATACCGATATTCCGAACAGAATTACTGTTATCTTGAGATAAGGGATGTTATTTTCTTCTTAAATGATATTATTTTCTTCAATATCATTATGTCAAAATATTGGTTTGAACTTTTTATCAAATTTGGAACTTTTTGTGTCGGGATTACTATTCACGTATACGGCACTATTCATGTATACGACACTATTCACGAATACAACACTATTCACCGAAAAGTAAAATTTTTTTTTTTGTCCAAGATGTCTATTATGGTTACTATCTTTGATTGTATCCATGTTTTGATCTTTATTTTTGAATTCTACTTCACAATTGGTTGTTATGGAGTATTATTGCACATGGATAAACTGTAACACGAATCCCTAATATTTGTCCTTCTGTCTCACTGGATTCATTTTCTTTAAAATATTTTTTATCATCCTCAGTCTTAAATGATGACATTACTGAATATCTTTGGCCTGTAGTGCAAAGATGAATGATTAACTAATGAATATCTTTGTCCCGTAGTGCAAAGATGAACAGGTGTTGAGATGAATGTGACCGACTGGTGATACAAATGAATATCTTTGGCCTGTAGTACAAAGATGAATATTTGATTCAAGATGTATATTGATTGATGTTACAGGGATAAAATATCGTTGATGGGCTTTTAAATCTTAGAAGATAGTAGAATTCATTCTCTACTTGACTCTTCTAATGGTTTGCTGTTTCCGCTGCAGTTGTTGATCTAAAACTTGTTGTCTATTATATTTTATCAGATTTTTTCCTGTTGAAGACTAATGATAAGTTGTTGTATATTATCTTAGTCATAATATTCTTTACTGGGCTAGTTGAGCTCACCCTTTTTCCTTTTTGTTCTATTTTTCTCAGGAGGCGAGAATATAGCGGGAACTAGTCGTGGTGTGGAGTGATATTTCTAGTCAGTTGTGTTAGCACTCCTCACTATTTTATAAAATAGTGTTTCAATAATTTTAATGAGGACTTATTTGAGTGTGGATATTGTCTAGAAGATAATATTTGTATTTAAACTCACAGTATTGTGTTGTCGTATTTTACGCGATAAGTGTTTTAATGAAGTTGTATTTGTTTCTGTACCATGTATTTGGCGACTCAGAATGGGTGATGTATACCTATTTTGGGGGCGTCACCGTTAGTATCAGAGCTTAGGGATATGGTCTCTGGCGGAGATCGGGGAATAGAACTAGGAGAGGAGAGACGCGTAAATCATTCGCTAGTGTGTCCTACCTAAGCTTATTTATTGGTTGGTCATAATATAAGGATATTATGTGATATGTTAATTTATTTAATTAACCCTTGTTTTATGGCAGTATTTGAGAATGGCAGCCGAGAACGTTAACAATGGAGTATATGAGACTGTGGAATAACCTTTAGTCACAAACCAGGAGAACGTGCAACAGGAAGGCAATATTCCTCCTGTAAACAACGTTACCGAGCAAACGATGAATGATGAAATGTTTAGGAGATTTTTGCAGTTCATGCAAAATCAGACGAGGGAGACTCGTGTGCAGAATACAGGTGGAAATGATAACAACGCGCGGTTTGTCACGGCCAAGCAGTTCAAAGAGTTGGGACCACCAGAATTCTGGAGAAAGCTGGATCCGATTAAGGCGAAAACGTGCGTCAAGCAAATTACCAAGATATTTGATGTCTTGGGATGCACGGAGGAACAGAAGGTTCCATTCGCCACTTTTATGTTCCGTAATGAGGCAGATTACTGGTGGGAATCTGTGAAACGTACCCATCCAACTGCACTCAGCATGTCTTGGGAAACGTTTCAGAAACTGTTTAATGATAAGTACTTTCCTGAAAGTATTCGTCATATGAAGGAGTAGAGTTTATTAGACTGGAACAAAACAACATGACGGTGTCCCAGTACGAGGCGAAGTTCGCGGAGTTATCCAGGCTTGCGCCTCATTTGGTGGAGAACGAGGAACGTATGACGAGGATGTTTTTGAGAGGTCTAAAACCCGAGATTCGACAATATCTTATCTCTCATAAAAAAATTTTATATTCAGATGTTGTAAACATGACTCAATTATTAGAGCGAGATAATGAGTATGTTCAACCGAGGGACAACAACCAAGGTCAGACCGGTGATAGCAGTCATTGGAGCAATGATAACCAGCGGGGAGGAAGGAATACAGACAAAAGCGATAATCACTCTGGTGGTAATCGTGGCCGTGAAAATAGAAGAAGCGAGTCGGGAGGAGATTTCAAGAAGAGAAGGTACAACAATGATAATGTGAAGACGTCAGCACAAACATCAACTGTTTCTAGGGGAGGAGAACGACCACCGGTCGTATGTTACAAATACGGGAAAGAGGGACATATCAGCCCAAACTGCCCACAACAATCCAAGGTATGTTATAACTGTGGAAAGGAGGGTCATATAGCTCGAGAGTGTTCTATAGCAAAACCAAGTTCAGTGGGGATGGTGACTCCAAAAGTTGTCCCGAATAAGTCAAAATCAGCGGTTCCTGGAAGAGCGTTTGTCGTGACTGGCCAAAACGCAAGAAACCTAAATGAGGTGATCACGGGTAAGCTAATCTTGAATTCTTACGAAGTTTATACTTTACTAGATACCGATTCTACCCATTCTTTTATCTCACCTGCTTGTGCTCAACGTTTAAACTTGACTCCGGAGAAATTAGACTTTGACCTATCTGTGGAGACTCCGTTAGGAGAAACTTTTATTACATCTACAGTTTATAAATCTTGCTTAATCCAAGTTGGCACAATCACATTACCTGTTGACCTTATCTCTTTAAAGATACTTGCTTTTGATGTGATTTTAGGAATTGATTAGTTAACCACTCATCATGCTAAAATTGATTGCTTTCGTAAGGTTGTTAGCTTTTATATTCCTAACCAACCTGTCATACGAATTCAAACAACTAAACCACTAAAATCAATCACTGTCATATCAATCCATAAAGCTATTCGTTTATTGAAAAACGGATGTCAAGCTTTCTTAGCCATGTTATGGATTTGAATAAAGACACGTCAGATTTGAATAAAATTTCTGTTGTTAGTGAATTTCCTGACGTATTTCCTGAAGAACTTCCTGGTCTACCCCCAGAATGTGAAGTCGAATTCTTTATTGACCTTGAACCCAGTATAAAGCCCATTTCTAAAACCCCATATCAAATGGCTCCTATTGAACTTCAGGAGTTAAAAGTCCAATTACAGAAATTGTTAGACATCGGTTTCATTCGTCCTAGTACGTCTCCTTGGGGTGCTCCTGTTTTATTCGTAAAGAAGAAAGACGGGAGTATACGACTTTGTATTGACTATCGAGAATTGAATCATGTCACCATCAAGAATAGGTATCCGCTACCTCGTATTGATGACCTATTCGACTAGTTGCAAGGAGCACAATTCTTTTCAAATATCGATCTTCATTCTGGATATCATCAGCTGAAGATTAAACCTGAGGATATTCCAAAGACTGCCTTCAGAACTCGGTACGGGCATTATGAATTCTTAGTCATGTCTTTTGGATTGACTAATGCTCCTACTACTTTTATGGATATGATGAACCGGGTGTTCAAAAAATATTTAGATCAGTTCGTTGTTGTCTTTATTGATGACATCCTCATCTATTCCAAAAGCCGTGAAGATCATGAGCGCCATTTGAAGCTGGTACTGCAAGGCTTCGTGAAAACAAGCTATATGCCAAACTAAAGAAATGCGAGTTCTGGCTTGAGGAAGTAGCAGTCCTTGGGCACGTGGTGTCAAAACATGGAGTATCTGTCGACCCGGCGAAGATTGAAGCCATACAAAGTTGGGAGCAACCGAAGTCGGTGACCGAAGTACGTAGCTTTCTGGGCTTAGCTGGTTATTATTGGAGATTTATGGAAGGATTTTCTTAAATTGCTACTCTGTTAACTCAGCTGACTCGGAAGGATACAAAATTCTTATGGAGCGAAGAATGCGAGAAGAGTTTCCAAGAGCTCAAGAGGAAACTCATTTCGGCACCTGTTCTAACAATACCATCTGGTTCAGATGGATTTGTTATCTACAGCGATGCTTCAGGCAAAGGGTTAGGATGTGTTCTCATGCAACATGGAAAGTCATAGCCTATGCCTCGCGACAACTCAAAGAATATGAGAGAAATTATCCTACTCATGATTTGGAGTTGGCAGCAGTCGTTTTCGCGTTGAAGATTTGGAGACACTACCTGTATGGGGAGAAAGTGGAGATCTATACGGATCATAAAAACCTCAAATATTTCTTCACCCAAAAGGAACTCAACATGCGGCAACGACGTTGGCTCGAGCTGTTGAAAGATTACGACCATACCATCCAATATCATCCTGAAAAAGCAAACGTGGTAGCTGACGCATTGAGTAGAAGATCATATGCGGGTACGAGTGCGATATTGTCAACACAAAGGCCCATTTTGTGTGACTTGCAAAGGATGGAGATAGAGGTAAACGCTCCAAGTACCCACGTGATGATATCAAATATACGAGTAGAACCGACTTTAATCGATAAAGTTAAAGCTGGTCAAGCTACGGACATGGAGCTGATGCGTATGAAGAAAAAAGTGCAAGAAGGTGCTATTCAGAAGCAAGAATCGATGAAGAAGGAATACTTCGAGTCAACTCTAGACTTTACGTTCCTAACGATTCTGACTTGACGCATAGAATCATGATGGAGGCACACAACACACCGTTTGTAATCCATCCTGGAAGTACCAAAATGTATCATGATCTTCAACATACATTTTGGTGGAGCAATATGAAGAGAGAAATTGTGGAGTTTATCTCAAGGTGTTTAACTTGTCAACGAGTAAAGGTCTAGCATCAAGTGTCAAAGGGTCCATTGCAATCACTTGAGATTTCGAAATGGAAGTGGGAACACATTACCATAGATTTCGTTACAGGTCTTCCCAAAGTTTCTCAAGGCATAGATGCTATTTGGGTTATTATTGATAGATTAACCAAGTCTGTCCATTTCTTGCCTATACGTGAGACTTATTCTCTTGAACGTCTTGCTCGTATGTACGTGAATGAGATTGTGAGATTGCATGGCATGCCAGTATCCATAATTTCGGATCGTGACCCAAGATTCACTTCACAATTTTGGGTTAGCTTGCAGAAAGCTATGGGCACAGATTTACGATTCAGTTCGGCATACCATCCTTAAACGGACGGACAATCAGAAAGGACTATTCAAACCCTTGAAGATCTACTAAGACTCTGTGTTCTAGATTTCAAAGGAAGTTGAGAAAAGTACTTCCCACTGGTGGAATTCTCCTACAACAACAGTTATCAGGCAAGTATAGGTGTGGCCCCATTTGAAGCCTTGTATGGACGAAAGTATCGTTCTCTAGTATGTTGGGACGAGGTAGGTGAAGCAACGTTGTTGGGACCAGAATTGGTACGCATAACTACAGAAAAGATCTAAACGATTCGACAACGTATACAAACGGCACAGGATCGACAAAAGAGTTATGCGGAACTTCATCGAAAGGATGTAGAATTTATTATTGGGGATCATGTATTGTTACGTGTTGCACCATGGAAAGGAGTTACAAGATTTGGGAAGAGAGGAAAGCTCAATCCACGATTTGTTGGTCCATTTGAAATTCTTGACCGAATAGGAAATGTGGCATATCGACTCTCATTACCTCCAAGCATGTCTCGTGTTCATAATGTTTTTCACGTATTTGTGCTTCGTAAATATGTGAAAGACCCGAACCACATAATTGAGTTAGAACCAGACGAGATAGCCGAAGATTTAACGTACGAGGAGGTACCTGTTAAGATCTTGGATAGGAAAGAGCATGTCCTACGCACTAAGGTTATACCATAAGTTAAGGTTTTGTGGAGAAATCATGCTATTGAAGAAATGACCTGGGAGTTAGAATCAGAAATGAAAGCGAGGTATCCTCACCTTTTCGAAACACCAGGTACGTACGTCAATTTCGAGGACGAAATTTTATAAGGAGTGGAGGTTGTAAGACCCCAACTTATTATTAAATGAAATTAAATTTTCTTTATTTAATATTTTGAAATAGTAAGGGTTGATTTGATTAATGTGGTTAGTTATGGGTAAAATGCGCAAATATTTTAAATAAGCAAGTGGTTATAAAATATTTATTTTTGTCGGTGAATATTCGTTTGGTTGTGGAATATTCTTGCTGTCGGGGAATATTCGTACGACGGCGCAGCCTTGTGTGGGCCCCATAACGAAAAGCTATTGGATGAAGAAAATGACAAGTATAAGTTATTTATAAATAACGGCGTAGTTGTTACCGTTAATACTGTTGGAATACCCGGTGGTTAAAACACAGTAGCACATGGTATTGCACCAATTATTGATTCTTACGTAAGAAGGCACTACTCAATAATTGTTACAGTAATTACTGTTTAATATTTTATTTTATTGATTCAATAATTGCTACGTTGATATTTTATATTATTGTTGTTTTAATAATTATCGTTGCACAGTATTTTCCATTATCAGATCAATAATTCATATTATTTGAATAATATTATTAGATAACATTACTGGCAATGTCTAGAAAGTTCTGTCTAAGGAGAAGTTTGGTCATCTAATTGCGCGCCAGTAAGGAGAAATCCTTATTGGAAAGCCCCCTCTTTCCTAGGAACGGCTTGATTGTCATAATTGTGATTCTGTAATATTATTCGTGAATAATTAATTATTGATTTATATGATAAGAAAATATTTATTTGATGTGGATATAAATGATGGATTTATTTATGTGGTTATAAATGAAAAAATTAATGTTGAGGTGTTTTATCAGTATTTTGTCAGAATGGAGGTATTAAAAATTAAACAAGTGTTCTGGAGATATATTGCGTGGGTTATAATTTTTAATCCGACCGTTGGATCGTTGTGATTTTTGGATATGTTATACATATATAAGTTGAGTATATGTCCACAAATTTTGAACCATTAAAAATGAACGTATAATTTGTTATGAATTTTAAGAGGTGGCTGGTTTGGAAATTAGGTTTATAAATGATTTTGGTAGAAAATTCTAGAATTGAGTGGGCCTTACTTGTGGTTGGTGAAGAAATGTGCTGAATTTTATTTCAAATGTGGTGGGTGGCAATAGTAGCAGGTAAAGCCATCAGGTAGCAGGTCAAGTCTGCTTCGGCGTGCTAACATTTTTCTATAAATAGAGGGCTAAGTTAGAATTCAAAATCACACCAGAAACATAAGCTTTTTCTCTTTCTCTCTCTATATTATCGAGCGTATTTTATGAGTATTTAGATACTTTGTGAGTTTTTATTTATCAGTGTAAGTTTCTTTCAGCCTTATACCGATATTCCGAACAGAATTACTGTTATCTTGAGGTAAGGAATGTTATTTTCTTCTTAAATGATATTATTTTCTTCAATATCATTATGTCGAAATATTAGTTTGAACTTTTTATCAAATTTGAAACTTTTTGTGTCGGGATTACTATTCACGTATACGGCACTATTCACGAATACGACACTATTCACCGACAAATAAATTTTTTTCTTTTTGTCCAAGATGTCTATTATGGTTACTATCTTTGATTGTATCCATGTTTTGATCTTTATTTTTGAATTCTACTTCACAATTAGTTGTTATGGAGTATTATTGTACTTGGATAAACTGTAATACGAATCCCTAATATTTGTCCTTCTGTCTCACTAGATTCATTTTCTTTAAAATATTTTTCATCATCCTCAGTCCTAAATGATGACATTACTGAATATCTTTGGCCTGTAGTGCAAAGATGAATGATTAACTGGTGAATATCTTTGGCCCGTAGTGCAAAGATGAACATGTGTTGAGATGAACATAACCGACTGGTGATACAAATGAATATCTTTGGCCTGTAGTGCAAAGATGAATATTTGATTCAAGATGTATATTGATTGATGTTACAAGGATAAAATATCGTTGATGGGCTTTTAAATCTTAGAAGATAGTTGAATTCATTCTCTACTTGACTCTTCTAATGGTTTGTTGTTTTCGCTGCAGTTGTTGATCTAAAACTTATTGTCTATTATATTTTATCAGATTTTTTTCTGTTGAAGACTAATGATAAGTTGTTGTATATTATCTTAGTCATAATATTCTTTACTAGGCTAGTTGAGCTCACCCTTTTTCTTTTTTGTTTCATTTTTCTCAGGAGGCGAGAATACAGCGGGAACTAGTCGGGGTGTGGAGTGATGTTTCTAGTCAGTGTCCTCACTATTTTATAAAATAGTGTTTCAATAATTGTAATGAGGACTTATTTGAGTGTGGATATTGTCTAGAAGACAATATTTGTATTTAAACTCACAGTATTGTGTTGTCGTATTTTGCGCGACAAGAGTTTTAATGAAGTTGCATTTGTTTTTGTACCATGTATTTGGCGACTCAGAATGGGTGATGTATACCTATTTTGGGGGCGTCACAAATTAAATAAATAAAAGTTGTCTTCAATTGAGTAACGCCAATAATCAAATAAAGTTAAGCAACTAGATGTTTAGTTATTTATCAAGTGGGGGTAATTTGGACATAAGAACTAAATCCTATAATTAGTTTACTATAGAAAGGGTTGGTTTAGTTAAAAATAGGACCCACTTGTAGAAATATCAAATTAGCTTGTGAAAATATCAATTATATATATATATATATATATATATATATATATATATATATATATATATACGGTCCTGATCTTAAGCTCACCCCTTATCTAGTTCACTTTGCTCACTCCCCTTTAGCGATGGATCGGGTGACGATTCGGTCCGTCGCTATATGTAGAACCGTCGTCTTAGCTTTTAGCGACGAACAACATATAGCGACAAACAACATATAGAGACGGACCGAACATATAGTGATGGACCGAATCGTCATCCGGTCCGTCGCTAAAAGGGGGGGTGAGCAAGGTGAGTTAGATAAAGGTTGAACTTAAGATCCGGACCGATATATATATATATATATATATATATATATATATATATATATACACACACACACACACACAGGTTAACGGTCAGAAAATCAATCTCCTTACCTTCAGAATCCCAAAAGATATATATGAACATAACCAAGATATGAGCGATTTTTGAATTTTAAAGCTAACTGCTAGAATAAAGGAATAAACATTTAGAAAGATTAGTAGCATAAAATCAGTCATACAAAAAATCTTTTGACTTAGTAAAACAAGGTTGAAATTTTCAAAATTGATTTTGTTTCCAAACTAACTTTAAATCTTTTGAAATTTGAAAATTCAGCTCTAAGGAATATAAGAAGGATTGACTCGGTTTTCAAAAGAGACTTCAAAGATTTGATTTTGAAATAACAGCTCTTTGGAATAAGGGATAATATCTTTGATATTAAAATACCTTTGGAAAACATGGCTAAATATTTTCTCCATTGATTTGGTTTCCAAAAATAGCTTTTTAAATGATTTGAATTTAAGCTCATAAAACCTTTTTAAAATTATTTCCAGCAAAATAAAATTGCCTTGAAATTAATTAATCAAGCTAGAAATCCTTATATTTGATTTCCTATTTGAGATTCTAGGGACCTAACCATGTGGCGGCTCTAAGCAACATTTCATTATGAAGATCCACTTGAAATCTTGATACATGCATAATTAGTTCATAACCTGAAAATCACAAAACATCTTCATACAAAATATATGTTGTCATCATTAACATAAAAACTCATAAATCAACATTCTCCCCCTTTTTGATGATAATAATATATAACTCTACAAAGCAACTTGTTATCATTAAAATCAATAATATATATAAATCAACATTCTCGATCCCCCTTTTTGATGATAATAACCTACAATATATAACTCTCCCTAAATATATAGCTTCCCCTAAAACCATGCATATAATCATTATGAACAAGTTGATTGATTTATTTAGTCATTCATGAATTATAACATATGCATATCAATTTAGATATCTCTCCCCCCCTTTGTAATCTACAAAAATAATTCACATCAATTTATATATTAAGTTATCTCTCCCCATTTGGCATCATTAAAAAATAAGCGCAAGGATAAAGATAAAAAAAAAATTGGAGCAAATTGATAACAATATCACATATAACAACTAAACAAAATGATCATACATTTGTGCTTTGTTACCTATATATCAACATTTTTACCGGTAGTAAGCTTGGCAGTTGTGCTCCTTATTGTAGCTTTGGATTTTGTATTTTCATAACCAATCCTCTTCAAAATCTTATCTTGTGGTCCTCTTAATTTTAAGGTCTTTAATGCTCAGGTTAAGATGATGATTTTTTACTATTCTGGTTGTTCATGGAAACCTAACTTCAGTCATTTGTTCCTCTGGTTCGTGTTCATGAATGTCTAATAATATATGACGTTTTAGAGTTGTGCACAAGAATTAAAAAAATAATTGTATAACATTAAATATAATATTAATTGTCTATCATACTCCCTTTTATCATATACTTATCTCATACTCTCTCTTATCTGTAACATTTTATCGTAATTGATAATTTTGAAAAGATTGTGAATAATTTTCTTAAATAATATAAAACATCAAATAATTTTAAAAAATAAAATCATCTAAAACCACATATATTGTGTGAAGGAAGAAATATATATTAACGGGTTAAATGCAAAGTCGACCACTGAACTTTTTTGATATTTGGGTTTTAAGCCATTTTCTTCAGGTCAACTCAAACTAAGCTTCTTTCTATTCAAAAAGTTGGACTTTGAACCCTTAGACGCCACATGTGCATTGACCTGCTAACGTTGCACACGTGACGCCTACGTAAACTTTGGTCATTTGACCCCTGGAGCAACACAAGTTATTTGTTAATATCTTGCAATGATTAATATTTATATCAAAACATGAGATTTTTTTCATATATTCCTTTCTTCTCCTTCACTGCATACCATAATAATAATAATAATAATAATAATAATAATAATAATAATAACAGTCATAATAATAATATACTAATAATAATAATAATAATAATAATAATAATAATAATAATAATAAAATATCATTAGAAGTAGAAGACAAAAGAGAATTAAGGCTTTATTATTATTATTATTATTATTATTATTAGTAGTAGTAGTAGTAGTAGTAGTAGTAGTAGTAGTAGTACTACTACTACTGCTGCTGCTGCTGCTGCTGCTGCTGCTGCTGCTTGCTGCTGCTACTACTACTGTTGTTGTTGTTGTTGTTGTTGTTGTTGTTGTTGTTGTTGTTGTTGTTGTTGTTATTATTATTATTATTATTATTATTATTATTATTATTATTATTATTATTATTATTATTGTTATTATGATTGTTGTTATTATTATTATTATTATTATTATTATTATTATTATTATTATTATTATTGTCATTGTTATTATTATTATTAGAACTATTATTATTATTATTAGTACAATTATTATTATTATTATTATTATTATATTATTATTATTATTATTATTATTATTATTATTATTGTTATTAGTACTATTATTATTATTATTATTATTATTATTATTATTATTATTATTATTATTATGATTGTTATTATTATTATTATTATTATTATTATTATTATTAGTACTATTATTATTATTATTATTATTATTATTATTATTATTATTATTATTGTTGTTGTTGTTGTTGTTGTTGTTGTTGTTGTTGTTGTTGTTGTTGTTGTTGTTGTTATTGTTATTCTTATTATTATAATAATAATTATTATTATTATTATTATTATATAGTAGTAGTAGTAGTAGTAGTAGTAGTAGTAGTACTATTATTATTATTATTGTTATTATTATTATTATTATTATTATTATTATTATTATTATGGTATGTAGTGAATGAGAAGAAATGAATATATGGGAAAAATCTCATGTTTTGATATAAATATTAATCCTTGCAAATTATTACTCCCTCCGTCCCAAATTAATTGCTCAGTTTTGACTTTTTTAAGTCAAATTGACTATTTTTAGAATTAATAATTAAGCATATATAAATATATTTTTAATTATTAAAAATTGGGATTAGTAATAAATTGTATATACTTTCTTTCGGTTATAATCTCTTCGCTTATATTTTAGCCAAAATAGTAAAAAGATTAGTTTTAAAAATGGTCAATTTGACTTTAAAAAGTCAAAATTGAGCAATTAATTTGGGACGGAAGGAGTATCAAATAACTAGTGTTGCTCTAGTGGTCAATTGACTAAAGTTTCAAACAATAGATTGCAAATTTGAATCTAAGGAGAAACAATTTTTGGAAAAAAATCAAAAACGTCAGACCTGTCACGTGTGTCACCTCGAAAGGGGCTCAGTTTATGTTGACGGGAAGAAATAGGCTCAATACCCAAATATCAAAACCCATAAATTAACAGTGTTAAGATTATGTGCTAGTCTAATCTCAAGTTAAGTATGTGCCATTAATTACAACTCTTCAATTCATTATTAAGTAAAAGCTGGAGTAAGCAGTATACGTGTTGGCCCAATTAATTGTGGAAATTAATGCGATGGATGCCCACAGTCCGTACAAATTAATTAAGCTGGTAGGTCCATATAGCCCAGATTCAATATGATATCGTTCCGGATTTGGCAAATATACTTAATTGATGTGCATTTATGACATACACATAAATACCTAAATATATATTCCCTCCGTTTCTTAATAAAATCGTTTTAAAGTTATGCACAAATATTAAAAAAATAATTATATAACATTAAATATAATATTAATTATTTATATTATCATTGTATTAAAAAAAAGAGTATTATTTATTAGGCAAACAATAGTGAGAGAACCAAAATTATATTTAATATTTTGGATAATATTAGAAAATAAGCAATTAATACTTATTTGAAATTCTCAAACGACTTATATTAATAAACAAAAATAATTTTCTAAAACAACTTATATTAAGGAACGGAGGGAGTACTCCATTATGTGGAATTAATATTAATTTTTTAAAGTTAATTTAAGATATATTTTTTATATTTAAAGTTATATAAAATTATTTTAAATTAAAAAATATATAATCATAAAGTTTGTTATAAATTATCTTAATTATAAATTTTAATGTTTTCAAAAGACAAATAATTAACCTCAATTTATAAAATTAAAAATATTTTAAATTGACTTTGAAAAAATTAAAATTTTATATGATATTTACAAAGTAGTGTATATATAGTTAAGGAATTCCTCATACATTTAGGTCTCAAGTTCAATACCCATCAAAAACGTGAGGTTAAGTATGACATGAAAAAATGACATATCTGTAGTACCCACATGTGGTTATAACTTATAACTCATGTATACCTACGTTATATTCTAATAAAAATATCATATCACAACACATGCAACACAATATCAACACAAAAGGGTTCAATTAGTATATGTTAAATCGAACCGAATCATTAACACAAGTCTCCAGACATAAATTAATATGTACTTTTATACAAACATCAAAATAAATTTTTGACATGATGCACTAGTCTAAAAAGTACAAAT
>CM029014.1:219107396-219140649 GCA_016801055.1 Panax notoginseng | reverse complement strand
CCATTGGATGAGGATGATTGATCTCATGGTCCATTTGTGTTGGAGACACTAAGCAAGTAAGTAGGTGCTATTAGAGAATAAGTTCACTGAACGTGCTCGCTAAGGAATACCTAAAAGAGTTTTACTTGCCTGTCAATAGGAATTCCTGTAGTGATAGTAGTACAAGTGATCCTTGGACTTGAGATCATCATAGTATCTTGTGTATGATGAGTTATACTTTGACTTATTCCTTAAGACCCTTAGGGTATATCAAAGGATATGCTTGGGTATAATAAGTTGTACATGGAGATAATGTATGATCAATAAAGAATCTACCACTTCTAGTAAAAGAAGAGAAATGTCCTATGTGATTCGATAAATGACAACCCAGTAGTCCTTGGCCAAGGCAGAATGAAATTAGAAAGGAGTTTCTAATTTACATTATTTGGAGTTGTGCATTTAAGAGTCGAAATACATATAATTAAATAAAATAAGACTTGACAGTAATTCCATGTCTTATATTTAATTGGGACATTGTATGGTGGAAGGATTGAATTGTACGAAACTATTTACTCAAAGGTTCTTTTATAATTAATGTTGAAATCTATATTATCTGGAAAGTCATTGATAGCTAGGGAGGCTTATCCCTATTGTAGAATAAATATTATTTATTTAAATAAATTAATCGTTTAATTTTATTTATTTAAATAAGATTAAAAATTGTTCTAATTGATTTATTCGCAACCGGTTTAATATGGAGAACCTAAAGGGTCACACCTAAAAAGGAAGAATAATTATTTAAGAAGTTAATGGCATAATCGTAATAATATGTTAAGTATATTTAATTTAATCTATGGTGATAGAATAAATTAAATAGCTTAATATTTATTATTTAATATTTTAGAAATATTAAATATAAATTAATAAGAGGAGTCTTATTAATATTATTACAATTATTATTATTTTAATTACTAAAAGAGTTTAGGAATTAATTTAATATAAGTACTCTCATTTATTCCTAATAGGATTAGGAGGGAAAATTAGTTAAAGGAGTTTAATTAATTATCCCTGATAAGATTATGGAGCCCATTTAATTAAAAGAGTTTAATTAAATAAATAATACCTTATTTTAATTAAATAGGGTTACCTGATATCTTTATAAGAGGAGTTTTATATCAGATATCAAAATATACATAATTCCAATAGTTGGGAGAGTGCGCTCTTTTTCTATGAGAGATAGAAAAACTAGGGTTTTGCCAACTACCTAACTTCTTGAATTCTTCTTCTTCCTTGGTGGATCACTTCTAGAGGCCAAACACTTGGGTGGCTAACGTTCATCAAAGGAAGGAACCAAACCCAATGGATTCAAGTTGGACACGAAAGGATTTGGAGGTGAACTCGTACCTGAGGAAGCTCTAATATTCAAAGGTATGATTCTTGTTCATTAGCTTTTCGTTTAATTAATAATTGGCATAAAGGGTGATCCGGTATATGGTTTGTAAAATTTTAAAACTCTGATTTTCTACGTTTTCGCTTATTTTATGCAATTTGATTGCGTTCATAAATATTACAAACCTAACAGTTGCTATTGAGATACTATATTGTGTTGGAATATGCAAATGATGGTTATTTAGATCAAGTCACTTTTTGCTTCTTAATATGCATATATTTAGGGGAGTATATAAATCAAATGACATTATGTACTGTCATCATCAAAAAGGGGAAGAATGTTAGTTTATAATCTTTTGTGATTTTAATGATGACAATATTATTTGGTTTGTATTTAAAAATAGATTTTATTTTAATTGCTTAGGATGTTTAAAACTGATTTACTTTATATGATGATTTCTTGGTTGGCCCGAATTTGTTTATATATATATATATATATATATATAATATATATATATATATATATATATATATATATATATCCTGTTTGGAATCAAACTTAGATACATTATTTAAAGAGGAGTCTTTTAAGGAAAACCAACTTGGTTGGGTAATTCACTTAAACTAATTCTCTTCTTATATTATGCTTTTAAAACTGTTTTGAATTCTTTATATTTTGAATAGCTGTTAAGGAATATATATATTTCTCGTTGGATAAATTAGTCTACTAGAATCATGGGTATTTTCAAATGGATTAAAATGTTTCATGCTAATAACTCTGTTATATCCGTTAGTATCAATTAGCTGATATACACTCTGTGTAGAATTTGGAATATGAAACGAAATAATATTACTTACAAATTACAGAGTATGAAATAAAATATTATTTCTTATGAATATTGAACAAAAATAATATCACTTATAACTGTTGAACGAAAATAATATTCCTTACGAATATTGAACGAAAAAAAAATTTCTTACGAATACGAAAAATAATATCGTAAGCGAATATGAAATAAATAATACCCCTTACCTTAAAAAGAGAGCACTTCTGACTGGTATAACGAAGATATTTTTGAAGAAAACTTGTACTGTTTCTACACTCAAAGCTTACTTAAACTCTAAAAAATACGCTCAATATTATAGAAGAAGAATTCTCTAATTCTGGTCTGATTTTTATTTCTAACCTAAGCATCCTATTTATAAGAGAATGACATGACACTATTTAGACGCACAGTAGGAAAGGTTCACGGGCGAAGTTCACGGACGATTCGGCTGAATTAGTTGATTATTTTTTTTGATGTTACTATGCAGTACTATCCAAACAATAAAATATATTATATATATATATATATATATATATATATATATATATATAAGTAATAAAACAAAACTGAGATAACTTTCTCCCGACGATTTTGAAAAATAAGTAAGTCGGGTTCATGCAATAAGTCAAATTTACAACAAATACTTTATAAAAATCTCCTCTATTTATCTCAATTTACTTAGCTTTACAAAACACATTTTTAACAACATTTATTCATTATTAATATTATAACTCGCAATATTAACAACCAGATCATTCCCAGGAAAGAGGGGGCTTTTCGATAAGGACTTCTCCTTATTGGCGCGCAATTAGGTGACCAAAACCCTTTCCTCGACAGAACTTTCTAAACGTCGTCAATAATACAAATAATAATATGAATAACTTTGTCGTCTCAATTATTAATTAAATAATATAAAATATTGTGCAGATGATACTGTGACAATAATTAAATCAATAATATGTGATATACTATGTAACAATTAATGTGACAATAATTGAATAAAACTGAGTGACTTCTCACGTAAGCATCAATAATCAAAGATACTGTACAATATCGTGTGCTACTATGCAACCACGTGTATTACTGTACTTTTGTCACCGGATATTTCAATAGTTAACGGTAAAACTTTTACCGTTATTTTTTATTTAAAGTTATTTCTGTCATTTTTTAACTCCGACAGTAATTTCGTTGTCGGGTCCACATATGATTGTGCCATTGTACGAATATTCCCCGACCAAACGCATATTTTATAACAACTTGCCTATTTTGAGAAATTTGTAAAAATTATCCATAACTATAACATTATATCAAATCCACACCAAAATATTCAAAATAATATTTAGAGAAAATTAATATTTATTCATAAAAGTTGAGGTCTTACAAAATATCAATCGTATACGTTATATACTTTCATAGAGAGCTATCATTTATTATTTTCCAGCAAGTCAAGTTGTGTATATTTTAGTTTTTTATTGGCTGGAAAATCAGAACATAGTATATTCAAAATACTTTGTAACAAATTCTTAGTTCAAACAGTGTTTAGCTTGGTAGTTCCAATAGTGGATAAGGTTTGTTCAAAGAGAGCTTTCAAGGTTGCAGAGGTGCAAATGTCTTAGTAGTGTAAAGGTTGCAGTGGTGCAAAGAGGGCAAATGTGTCCATCGCGATGAAAAGCTTTTGAACAGGGATTTTTTTTTTTGTATATTAATTGATTTTTAAAATTAATAAAAAAAGTCTACAATACCGGTTGATATTGAACGTATATTTGGCTATTAGACTAGAGGATATGGGCTGAACCACATAAAAATTCTTGTGTATGTGGTTTGTTATTTCTTGTAGTTTAGACATTTAATTCTTACGTTGCATCTAAGCACATTAACATAAAAGCTAATAGATAAAGTATACTAATACATACACTATCTTCTGTCTACATTATAACAAAAGTAAAATTTACTCTAAAGCAAATACTTTTATTTGTCTGTTTTAAATTCAATAACATAAAAATTAATTTGATATTTGGAAAATCCAATTCAAGATATTTGGATAAATGATTTAATTTCAATAGTTATACTTCCATGGTTTTGGAAAGATAAAAAATCTCTTATATATATATAATATATATATATAATATATATATATATATATATATATATATATATGAGTCCGGATCCAGTCCGGGATCCCGGACTCTATAAAATCCGGACCTTTATTTTATTTTATTTTTTTTGTTTTTTTTTTTTGAAACAACTTAAAAAAAAAAATTTATGGAACTGAAATTTTTTCATAATAAAGTGTTTTGGGCGTGATTTGGGTACGTATAACAAAACATGGTGGTACAGTCGGTGCAGACTGTACCACCACTTTTTGGTATAGGTATTCAAAACACGCCCAAAACACTTTATTATGGAAAAATTTCAGTTCCGTAAAATATTAAATATTTTTTTAAGTTATTTAAAAAAAAAAAGCAAAAAAAAAAAAAAAGGTCCGAATTTTAAGAAAATCCGGACTCCCTGATAGGATCGGCTGTGATATATATATATATACCACTCTTTACATGCATATCAATAACTATATAATAATGAGAGAGCATCTTAAATTAAATTGAATTAATTTGATTGATTATCAGTACTTAGGGGGATGTATTCAATTAAGATTTTTAAAGATTTTCTGTGAGACCCCAGATTTTATGAATAAAGATTTAAATTTCTCGAAATATTTTTTTAATATTATGGTGTGGATTTGATATAATGTTATAGTTGTGGGTAGTATTTATAAATTTTACAAAGTATGCAAGTTGTTGTATTATATTCGATTGTCGGGGAATATTCGTTTTAGCAGGAAATATTCATACAACGGCGCAATCATTGGTGGACCCCACAGTGGAATTATTGTCGGATTGAGAAAACGACAAAAATATTTTTATTAAAAATAACGGCGAAAGTTTTACCATTAATACTGTTGAACTACTCGGTAGTAAAAGTACAGTAATACGCGTGGTTGCATAGTAGCACACGGTATTGATTATTGATGCTTACGTGATAAGTCACTCCGTTTTGTTTTATTGGTATTATTAATGTAATAAAACAGAAAAGCTTTTTATATAAAACAGAATACTTTTATAAAGTTATTCGTTTTATTAGGCTAATAGTAAAATCTTTTTATATAAAACAGAATACTTTTATAAAGTTATCTGTTTTATTAGACAATAATTAGAATATATTATTTTATTAAGCATAGTGTTTGTATAGTGCCTGCATAGTATTTGCATAGTAAAATCTTTTATAAAGTTATTCGTTTTATTAGATTATAAATAGAATATATTATATTTTATTTAAAAGATTTTACTTTAAATATGGACCGTCAGATTAAAGTAAATCAATCTAGATCGTTCATGAGTTAGTTACTATGCAGTCCATTTTTCTATAAATAGAAGCTCATTCCTTCATTATTTTCTTACGAATTCACTGAAACTCTAGAGAGAGAAACTATAGAGAGAAAGAAGAAAAGTATTCTGCTACTTCACTACTCCGATATCAAGTTTCTTTTACGGTAAGGGATATTATTTGTTGTACTCGTAAAGGGTATTCTTTCTTTCTTATTCATGAAGAGAACTTCTGTTATTCCATGCTTTATTATTCTGTTGGAATAACCTGTATACGCGGGCTACCCTATACTTGGTGAAATTCTTCTGTTATTACATTTTTATTATTCTGTTGGAACATCCTGTTTGTGCTTTACGCCGGACCTGGTTCCATTATTTATTATTCTATCGGAATATCCTGTCTGTGCTTTACGCCGGACCTGGTTCCATTATTTATTATTCTGTTAGAATATCATGTCTGTGCGTTTACGTCGGACATGGTTCCATTATTTATTATTCTGTCGGAATATCCTGTCGGTGCATTTACGCATGACCTGGTTCCACTATTTATTTTTCTGTTGAAATAACATATCTGTGCGGTCTATAGCATGCTTGGTGAATTCTTTTATTATTCCATTCTTTATTATACTCAGTTGGTTTAAGTTTTGGCTTTTATACTCCATGAAATTAGTGGAATATCTTTGATATTTGCGCTTCATCCAGTATCTTTTCATTAAAATATTCTTCTGAGCATTCTTGAATTTTACTCTACAAAGCAGTATCATGTTGACAATTTGGACGTTGTTGGTTCCTGGATAAATTAATTCTTGAACTTATTTTATTGAATTCTTATATCATTGTCATCATCCTCATGTTTATATTCTGTTGAAAGTCATCTGTGGCCTGTAGTGCATAGATGGACTTGGTATGATTATGACCAGGGATTATTCGGTATAATCATGACCGTAATGTTACAAATGATGTGATAAAAGTCTTCATTGGCCCGTAGTGCATTGATGGACAGTGGTTGGCATGATCATGACCATTAATCAATACACAAATATTCTTGGCCCGTAGTGCATGGATAATTGTGGTCGTGATACTAAAGAATATCCTTAGCCGTAGTGCATGAGTGATTCGATGATGTGGATTATTTATTAAGCTGAGTCTCAGCGATAAAAGTCATGAAAAACCTTTTAAATCATAAAAGATAGTAGATTTTATTCTCTACTTGACTCTTTTAATGGATTGCTTGATCCGCTGCAGTTAAACTTGATGTCTATTGTATTTTATCAGTTTAACATTGTTGAAGACTAATGATAATTTATTTTGCATTATCTTAGTCATAATAATTCTTACTGGGCTAGTTGAGCTCACCCTTTCTTTCACTGTTCTCTTCAGGAAATGAGAATATAGTTGGGACGAGTCAGAAAACGGAGTGATGGACCAGATGATAGCATTAGTAGTCCTCACTATTCTATATAATAGTGTGATAATAATTGTAATGAGGACTCCTTTTGAGTTTGTATACTCTCTAGTAGACAATATTTATATTCAAACTCACAGTTTATGTTTTGTCGTATTGTACACGACAGTTGTATTATTAAGTTGTATTTGAATTCTGTACCATGTATCTGGCGACTCAAGATGGGTGATGTATACCTAATTTTGGGGGCGTCACATTTTTAAAGACTTTAAAAGTTTGGTTGTATTCAATCAAGACATTTAAAGAGTTTATAAAAGTTTACTGGTATTCAATTATAACTTTTTTAATGTCTTTAAAAGTTAGGTGGTATTGAATTAAGATTTTTACGAAGTCTATAAAAGTATTTTGGTATTCAAAAAGTCACAGATTTTTTAGATTTCTATCAAATGGTAGGGTTTGACAGACTTTAAAAGAAGAATTATAACTATCAACTCATATTCAAAGTCTGACCTCATATCTAAAGATTTCTAAAGACTTTCAAATATTAAACACAAATGTGAAAATTCGGATCGCCAGTAAAGAGGGAATCCAAAAATTCGCGGTGTAAATACAAATTTGCGGTGTAATACCCAGAAAAAAATAATAATAAAGAAATAAAATAAAATAAATAAATAACATTTAAATTTATATTTTAAATAATTTAATTGGACTTTGTCTTTTATTGGGTCAAACTAGTTATTTATTTTATATGGGCTAATAAGTATTAATATGTGAAGGATAAATTATTTTGGTAAAATTTGTGTCTTAAAACTAATTGGATTTAATTTATATGTGGATAAAATTAAATCATATTATAATTAAGAGAATTAACAAGATATATTAATAAGTAAACAAATAACTAAAGACCTAATCTGTCTCGCGGTACGTCTAATCGAGGAAAGAGTGAAAAGACACAGTAAATTAGTAAGGGAGAAAGCGGCAGTTCGAAAACTTCTAATACAAAGACGAAATAAATTTGTTTAATAAAGTTGAGATAAAATCATGAAACTCTCAGATCAATTGGGAAGATTATGTATGTATATATATTTAAAGTTTTTTTCTTATTATTAATTATATTGCATGATTTGGTAAAAGGAGGGATTATATATATATATTATATATATATATATATATATTATATATAATAATATATATATAGTAGTAAAGCAATCAATATGTTATTGAATCACATGCTCACACAAGAGTGTGGGCTTCGTTTTCTGCAAAGGAAAATAAAATAAAATCATGGAGCCAATAATTGAATGATCAGAACCTATGTAATAAATTTATTATAATATATATGTATTCTAATGCTTAGATAAAATAATATTGTCAGAATTTAAAATTTTTGTATAATACGTTTTCTGAAAGTTGTTATCATAAGTAGTGGATTATTATTTATAATATATACACTAAAAAATATAATAAATAATTTAACTGTGTAGCAAAATTTTAATCTTAAATCTAACCATCTTTCAATTTTATATATTAGAAGTATACAACAGTCTATCACAGTCTTGATAAAAAGTTTATAAAAGTCTATTACTTATTTTATGGAGTCTATAAAAGTTATTTTAAAAAAGTCTTTAAAATCTTTAAAAGTCATTAAAATTCACAAAATCTACAAAAGTTTATCACTTAGAAAAAATCTTTAAAATCTTAATTGAATACACCCCTTATTTTGTAGGCTCCAATTTTAACGTCAAGGCTAGACATTCACAATTATGTATGCGGTTAGGCTGCCCCAAATTATCTGCAATTTTGATCATTGCTCACTTAATAAAAAATGCAATTATTATGCCAATTTTTTTACTCCAAGTATAATATTATATCCATAATTACATAATTTGGGGATTGAGGAGAAAGATAAATAAATAGGATAAATTTGTAATATAATCAATTTAAATTAATTTGGAATGGAAGGAGTACTTATTTGTATATAGTATTATTATATTATATCAATCAAAAACAACAAATTAAAATTAAAATTAAAATGAGTCTCAATTGCCAAGAGAAAAAGAAAACGAGAGGAAAACATCTCACACAAACGTGAAAGAAACATAAAAAAAAACTAGCACATGCGTATACAAACTTGCAATACAATTAGAGCTATTATATACTAGTTAGATGTATGATCAAGTTCATGCCATACACCCATAACGGAAAAAACAGAAGTAAAAAGTCTGAACAACGTTCACGGGTACATTAGTTATATATATTTCTTTATTTTGGCTATATAAACTTACCTTATTTATCCATACGTACTATCTTAATATGCATGCAAACAAAAACCCTAGAAATACAAATACAATACACATCTTCTTAATTCTAACTTAAACCCCATAATATATAGTCAAGAAACGTTAATTTCATTTCCTATCGTTATAGCAATCTCAATCCTTAGGCCATTACCACTCTTACACAAGACCTCACCAGTACCGGCCGGAGCCTTTCCGAGCGACCCCTCAATATTTCCCACCACTAACATCGCCACAGAAGCCGATACGGCAGCTGCTCAAAACCTCATTTTTAGGTCTCCAACAACCAAGACCATTAATATTGGGACAACCCCTAGCTCCAACTAAATATGCAACCGAAGCTGCCACCGCAATTTGAGTCGGATTAGGGGCTTTTGCATTTTGTCCAACTGCATGTTCCATTTCTATGATCTCTATCATTTTGCGAATCTACACTATTACCTTGTGTGTAAATGGAGACAAATTCGGCGGTGAAATTTGGGCACATCTAAAAAGTCATCGTGTAAGTTGACATTTCTCTTTTGATTTGTAGTTTCTATGAAAAATACCAGTTTAGAAGAATTATTTATCCCTCTTCAAAAATAAAAATCCACGTCATTTTAATTAGGTTTGACTTAGATGGTAACTATTAGTAGATTAATTTAAAAAAAGTGAAAATGATTTACATTTCGAAACTTCCATAGGAATACTTCAAATTAATAGTATTTAACTTAATTTGTATATCTTATCATATTTATCTATATTTAAGAATTGTGGGAATGTATGTTTTTGGTACAACCGTTTACGAATTAGTGAATCTTACTAATTGATGTTCATTGTCCATAGCTTATGAAATTTACTGTGTAGGTACAACCGTTTCAACTGCACAATCATCGACCAATGGATGATGTTGTTATATTTGGCAGTGTAAGTTTATCATCTGATTAACTCTCTCTAAATATATCTTATTGATTTTTTAATAACTTATTTATTTTCATTAATGTCGTGACAAATGGATGACCACCTAGAAAACACCGTATGATAATAATTTTTTACTCATCATTTTCTTACTTTTTATCTTATCTTTTTACCAGCTTATTTACTATTCAACGTTATTTGGTCTACAGGTTCGAAGACTTCGTCATAATAATGTAGGAGTGGTAATTCGCAACGAGTATGAACTAAATTGTCTCCGTTTACGTGAGGTATTGTATACTCACACCTATTTCTCATTCATTTTTTCCTTCTTTTTTTTTTTGCTTTTAAGTAGCGTTTTCTTACACCGAATGAGAAAAAAAGGTCTGATACTTGAGTATGTATTAATTTCTTCATGTATGTATTTTGTGTGTTCCGTATTTTGTAAAGTTAACTAATTATACATGGTTATGATGATTTTGGGTATGGAATGATGGTTGTTTTGATGGTTTGAATATGTATTGATGATTGCAAATTTTGTAGACAAATTTAGATTTTTGTAGATATCTATTTTTGATGTTTTGGTGGTTTGGATGTGTAGAGGATTGAGTATGTATTATGATAATTGTTATGTCTGATTGTAAGTTATTTTAGGTTACAAAGATGTAATATTTTTCAAATTTTAATCTAATTTTTCGTTACGCCGTACCTTCAGGCACGAGCATTACTAGTATTTAAATAAATGAGAATATAATATCTTTATTATTAGTGGTAAGGATATGATAGTCCAAAGTCCAAACAATAAATTTTAATCCAATCTTTTAAATAATTCTGGACAAAACAAATATAATATGTGATTATTTTAAGTTATCCAACAAATAATATCATAAAAAACAAACATGCAACTATAATTATTTAATCATAGCTAAGATTAATAATTTTGGGATTATAATCCATTGGAATATAGTCTTGAGATTATAATCCTTACAAACAAACATGTCCTTAATTTCTTTTACAACCGACCTCGTTCCCATCACAAATATGGTTGAGGAGACTAGGCCTTGGTTGCCTCCGAGCACAAATAACTCGTAGCCATTATGCTCGATCCTTGGGAGTAGCTAGTCGAAATAATTGGCCGGTGATCCGGCCTCACAGTCGCTTTCACTACTAGGGTTTGGACTTTTAAGCCACAGCTCCATTTTCGTTGTAAAAAGGAGTGAAAAAAGCTAGGGTTTACTCCAAATGTTTAAGAGAAAGAGATTAGATAACTTAAACTTGCAAGACGTAGCTAGTTTATTGGATGGTTTATATAGAGAAAACTTGACTAAACTTTCTTGTCTTGTATAATTAATATTGGTCAAACCTTTTTTTGGGTAATTTAACTGGTCAAGCCTTGATGGTGATGGGAACTAAATTCATGAGAAAATATAGCTACATATATAAGATATTATTTCCATTTGAAATTAATTCACTTAACATAAATTTGGTGAAGGATATTATGTACATGGTATGGTGGCGTGGGTAGGGGCGGGTAGTTTAATTTAATAGAGGACGTAACAAACTAAAAGAGGAAATATGTAAAGAGGTGTAATATAATTTTATACGTTACTACTAACAATACGTAGCATTAACTGCTCAAATAATTTTATAATAAAAAAAGACCAACATAAATGAAATGAAAATCATACTAGGTCGTTAATTTGTCGACAAAAGTGCTTTGATATGGAAGTGTATATTCAAATATTTAATTAAAGAATGAAAAAGAGGGTATGGGAAGATACTTTTTGGTTGGAAAAGTGTAGGTATGTGAATATACATTTGGTTGGATATAAACGGCCGGTAACCAAAAATCGAGGAACAGAAGAAGGGAGAGATTAATAGCCATTATATTATTCCGATAGAAAAATATTTTTATCTTTTAATATTTATCGTTTGAGAATTTTAAATAAGAATTAATTATTTAATTTTTAATATTACTTAAGTATTAAATATAATTTTATCTCTCTCAATATTTTTCTATCCAATAAATAACACTTTTTTTCAATACAAGAACAATATAGACAATTGATATTATTATATTTAATGTTATACAATCATTTTTTTAATATTTATGCACAACTCCCCTTTCTTGTATTGCCATGCATACATTGAAATCGTATCTTGTTACCTATGGACAAGGAAATCGTATTACTTTGGTTACCTATGGGCAAGGAAATCGTATTACTTTAGTTACCTATGGCCAAGAAAATCGTATCTTGTTAGGGTTAGGGTTACCTGTGGGAATAAAGAGTATTTATAGAATTTTCTAGAAAGTGGTTACGTGTCAAGCACATGACCTCAGGAAATTCCAAAAATATCCTTAGTCACCAGAGTAATGCCCAGATTGTCATGTACTTCTAGCCACCAATCCAACCATTCAATCAATTCCCAAAATGAGTCGCCTCCAGGCCCTCCACGAGTCTTCTGCCTCAGGACACGTGGAAGCTTCTCTTGCATGGGTCTCGCACATTTATTTTTGACTTTTTCATTTGTCTTTCAATTCTTTTAAGTCACACGTAAACCCTAATTTATATTTGGGCTCACATTACCTAACAAGGTGTATTCATGAATTACCTTGAAAGGCAATTATTAGTAATTCGAAATACTTGCTTGAAAAATAAATTAAACTAGTTAATATTGTACAAATTTAAAATCTCTACATGCTAAGAGTTTATAAGAGCAACCATGTATTGTACTTCTTCAGCATTTCTTTGAGGGACAGTTGAACTAGTTACTCATTAATGTTGTCGTATTTTTTGAGCAGAATTTAGCTTTTTAAGCTTAATATATATTGAAACTTTTAACAACACATGCACACGTGTGTGCATATATATATATATATATATATATATATATATATATATATATATATATATATATATATATATATATATATAATAATGTTCTAAGCGAATATTATTAATTGAAAATTTCTCTTGATCTTCTTTTTTTATTTTTTGAAGAAGGAAGAAGTATAATTTTGTTGATTCGAATGATCAGCTCACAAATATACAAGAACTAACCCATTTAATGCCTTCACTGAGCATGCAGCCAACCCTAGTAAAAATTTTACTACTGGTTCTGTGGATGAATTTATGTGAAATTCAACTAACCCCAACCACATTTCTGTCAGTCACTATATATCTAGGTTTTGTCATTTATTTAATTTGAGTTGAAATTATTTTGAATCTTCAAAATCGAACTGATCTTTCATAGTAATGCTATGCAGATAAGAAATCATAATAATAAAAAAATTATAAATTTAGTTAAATTTTTTCAGTTATTTATGGTTTTATTAACTTGATTAACACAGATATAATAATATATGCTTTTCACAATAAAACACAAGTACCATTTTTTAATTATTTTTACAACAATAATTTTCATCTCTTTTCAATCTTGACATTCTCTTTCACCAACTGCCAATATTTTCTTTGACTTCACCTTACTTTTTCACCAGAAAAGATATCATACACGGTCAAATAAGAGCTACCTACTAGCAAAGAGTTGTAATTACATTAATACCCCTAAAAGCCCTATGATATTATGACTGTCTGTATTTGTAGTAAATATTTCTGATCAAAATATTCATGACTCTCAACAGTTGGTAGATGAAACTCATTCACTCATGATCTGTCCCTAAAAAAAGGCCCTACCCCTCTTCCCTTTGGTCTTTATAAGAATACTAACCTCACTTCAATATATTAATATAATTCTATCACTTCATTTCTCTCTCCCTCCAATGGAATTACGAGACTTGGTTTTACTAACTTTAGTAGCCGTGCTCCTCCGACTATGGTGGCGTTTCTGGTCGGTATCCAGTGGCGGACGGAAGAATCTCCCACCGGGGCCACCAGGATGGCCACTTGTGGGCAATTTAGGGCAAGTTATCCTCCAAAACCGGCCCTTCATGTATATAGTACGTGATTTACGTAAGAAATATGGGCCCATCTTCACCATGCAAATGGGCCAACGAACCCTAGTTATCATTACAAGCTCCGAGCTCATCCATGAAGCCCTAGTTCAAAAAGGTCCAGTTTTTGCAAGCCGGCCGCCAGACTCCCCAATCCGGCTCCTCTTCAGCGTGGGGAAATGCGCCATCAACTCGGCGGAATTTGGCCCTCTATGGCGTACTCTCCGCCGGAACTTTGTCACCGAGTTGATAAACCCTAATAGAATCAAACAGTGCAGTTGGATAAGAAAATGGGCCGTGGAGACCCATTTAAAAAGGCTCCAAGATGAGGCCTCTCAAATGGGCTTTGTTGAAGTTATGAGCAACCTTAGGCTCACCGTTTGTAGTATCCTCATTTGCTTGTGTTTTGGTGCAAAAATATCCGAAAATCGAATAAAAAACATTGAGAGCATACTCAAAGATGTCATGATGATGACTACACCAAAATTGCCCGACTTTTGCCGGTTCTTACGCCGTTATTTCGCCGTCATTTGAAAGAAGCCAAGAGCTGAGGAAAAGGCAAATGGAGTGCTTGGTGCCTCTAGTGAGAAGTAGAAGGGCTTTTGTTGAAAGTGGAGAAAATCCTAATTCAGAAATGGTGAGCCCTATCGGGGCTGCTTATATTGACTCATTGTTTAAACTTGAACCGGCCGGTCGAGGCCGGTTGAGTGAAGAGGAGCTGGTGACACTGGTTTCTGAGGTTATCAACGCCGGAACTGACACGAGCGCCACCACAGTTGAGTGGGCTTTGCTTCATTTGGTCATGAACCAAGATATTCAAGAAAAGTTGTATCAAGAAATAGTTGATGTTGTGGGCTTAAATGGGGTTGTGACCGAAAATGATGTGGACAAAATGCCCTATCTCGGTGCAATTGTGAAAGAAACTTTCCGGCGACACCCGCCGAGCCACTTTGTGTTATCCCATGCAGCTATAAAGGATACGGAGCTTGGGGCTACACAATTCCAGCCAATGTGAACGTCGAGTTTTACACTGCATGGGTGACTGAGGACCCGAGTTTGTGGAAGGACCCGGTAGAGTTCCGTCCAGAGCGGTTTTTGGACGGCGATGGGTCGATGTCGATGTGACGGGAACCGCGGCGTGAAGATGGTGCCGTTCGGTGCCGGAAGGAGGATTTGTCCGGCGGCTTCTCTTGGTACGCTGCATGTTAACATGTTGCTTGCTAGAATGGTGCATGCATTTAAGTGGATTCCAATGCCGGGTGCCCCTCCCGACGCAACTGAGACATTTGCTTTCACGGTTGTGATGAAGAATCCTCTCAAGGCCATTATTTTGCCGAGGGAAAAGAAGATTGAAGCTTGAAATAGGGATCATGATTAATTTTTAGACTGTTTAAAATGAACAGTTTATTGAGGTCATTTATAAAAAGCATGTTACATTCTTGTATAATATCGAGATGCATTTTTTAAATGTTTGTTATGCAAATATTTTATAATTGCATCTCTACAATATATAAAGTGTAATTTATTTTTATAAATTATCCAGATAAATTGTCTATTTTAATTGCCTGAGCTTGCATTAGACCAGCGTAATTTACTAAGATATGTTATTTTCCTATTTTTCATGTGTTAGATGAAATTAATTGTTCACTATGACCCACCATTTGATTGTGTACGTACTTTAGTAAGAGAACAGATCTTCTGTACCCATTTTTTTTTCCTCCTACCACTTAAATTTTGACATCTAGTTTCTTATTTAATTTTAGAGTTAATTGATATTAAATAAGAGGCTAGGTGTTAAAATTTAAGTAGAGGGACACAAGGAGAAAGGAAAAATGGGGACAGAAGATATGATCTCCTTCATTAGAAGCACTCATTTAGGGGGCAGTTAGAAGTGTCCATGTTTGTCCTTTATAATTTGACTTAATTAATGAATCATTTGTTAATTACTGTTAAGTGTTGACGGTGCATTAATTAGGAAGTTGTTAGCATGAAATTAATTTTGGTCAATTGATCAATACAGTATCGACACGTAAATTAAGAAGTAATTTTTTTCTATGTATCAGTATTATATTAATTAATTGATCAACTTATCATAAAATTACTTTATGATAACCGGATCACATTAGTTATGTTGTGTATTCAATTTCTTGGATAATTTATGTTGAACCCGCTTCATTAATATCATATACATGAAGGTTGTGATGAGATGACACATATTTAATGATAAAAATGATGGATCATGGATTTCACAAATATTATTGGGGGCGGGTGGGGGTGGGGGTGGGGGGGGTGGGGGGGGCGGGGGGATTGTGTGTTGCAGCAAGTAGCCAATTTCAATTTTATGGTCAACATTCAAATTACGTGCCGGACTGGGATGATTCCAAATTTCAAAATTGACAATAAATTAGTAAGTAATCGTTTTCAATTTTAAATCTACATAAGTATTTACTCTCTTGAGCAATGTAACCAGTAAATACTAGCACTAATTAATTACAAATATAATATTATTTTATTATTGAAATTTGAAACCATCAAACTGGTCGATTTTTGTCCCTAAGCAGTCCGGTTATGATACAAAATAAATAAATAAATAAATCAGGACCAATGCAGTGTGATATTGATGTTCATTGTTAAATTGGTGGTGCACCGTAGTACATCGAAAGATTGGGGACTATGACTTTTATTTTAAATTTTAAACTCTAGTTATTATTGTTTTTTTTTTTGCACTTTTGTTCTTGTTGAGATAAACTCAATAGCTATCAAGAACATTTATTATGTAAACTTTGATTTACTTATTTTTTGGCAAAAGGCAAAAGAATTTTATTTCTGAGAAGTTCAATAACTAAAAGGTTTTGGAGGTGCTACAATAAAAATATTTGTAGAAAGTTTTATTTTTATCTCTGCAATCCTATGGAATATATGGTTATAAATATTAGATTATGTAAAGTAATCTTTGTATATATATTATTTTTAGTATGTAGATCATACTCATGTATATCTTGTATTGTAGCCTAGAATATTGCCTAGAATATTGTCTAGAATATTCTAAAATATTGCATATGTATTGTATATATCTTTGACCAATGCTAATGAGAAATACACGGACGACATTCTTACATGGTATCAAAGCTTAGGTTCTATCTTCTCTCTACCTCTTCTGTGTAATCGTCCACCTCCCTCCTTGTAACCCCTCTTCTCTGCTCATCATGGCTGAGCAACCACCGCCATCCTCCACCATGTCCGAGTCAGCGAAGTTTCATCCGCTTTAGCTGTCAACAACGTGAAGAACTTCATACCTATCACGTTAGACATAGAAAACTCTCAATACAATTCGTGGGTTGCTCTATTCAAAATCCATGCGCGTGCTTATCAAGTATTAGATCACATCCTCCATCCTTCCACGTCCAACACCGCCAAGCCATCTTCTTCTTCGATCAAGGAGACCGATACCGACCTTTGGTCTCAACTTGATGCTATTGTTTTGCAATGGATTTATGGGACAATTTCCAATGATCTCCTCCAACTATATTCTTGAACCTGATGACACAACCATGGATGCTTGGAACCGTTTGGCGGATTTGTTCCATGACAACAAACATTCGAGAGCCGTTCATCTCGAAAACCAATTCACTCATACTCACCTGGACGATTTTCCCAACGTGAGTACATATTGTCAAAGGCTGAAGCTACTTGCCGACCAACTCAAGAATGTCGGGGCGCCGGTCTCGAACCAAAGATTGGTTCTTCAGATGGTCGCTGGCCTGAACGATGCCTATGGTGGAGTCGCTACTTTGATTCAACACAGCAATCCGCTTCCCCCTTTCTATAAGGCTCGTTCAATGCTCATTTTAGAGGAAACAAGCATGGCAAAGCGCGCAGCACGGGAGTCCAGTACTGCCCTAATTGCGGCTCCTCAACCACCAGCGGATGATACTACTATCAGCCACGGATCCACCACTCAGCAAGGTGGTTCTTCGCACAGTCGAAATAGCGCCAATCGCGGCAAGAAGGGCAATAACCGCGGTAGAGGCGGCAACAATCGTGGTCATGGAGGCCGCGGTGGGGGGCGTGGCATCCCGCAACAGCAACAGTGGTTTGCCCAGCAGTGGCAGTACCCTCCTTGGGCCGCCTGGACGCCACAGCCGTGGACAACACCGCCCTGCCTATACCCGACGACGTCACCGTGGCAGCAACGTTCACCAAGACAAGCAGGGGTGCTTGGACCAAGGCCGCAACAAGCATATCAAATGTCAGCAGCCCCTCCAAGTGTTGGCTATGCTCCCACGGACATCAACGCCGCAATGCACACTCTCTCTATCTCTCAACCGATGAACATTAATACATGGACACCAGTGCTACCTTTCACATGATGGCAAATCAAGGTACTCTCACGTCCTATTTTAATTTGAGCAAAAATCACGGTATTATTGTTGGTAATGGTAGCACTATTCCAATTCATGGTTATGGTAGTACCTCCCGTCATCCTCCTAATCCCCCTTTAAACCTAAACAACGTACTCCATGCTCCAAACCTCATCAAAAATCTTATTTCTGTTCGAAAATTCACTACTGATAATATGGTTTCAGTTGAGTTTTATCCGTTTAGATTTTCTATGAAGGATTTACAAACGGGGAGGCGTCTAATGCGATGTGAGAGCTCAGGAGAACTCTATCCTATCACCACCAAAAATTGGGCCACAACACCCTCTGCTTTTGCTGTTGTTTCTCCTAGTTTATGGCATTCTCGCCTAGGTCATCCGGGAGATACTGTTCTTTGCTCTCTTTGTAGTAGAATTTCATTAAATGTAATAAGGCCTGTAACTCTTTTTGTCATTCTTGTCCCCTTGGAAGCACATTAAGTTGCCATTTCGTGACTCTTTATCTTTTATTACTATGCCTTTTGATATTGTTCACAGTGATTTATGGACATCTCCAGTTTTAAGTTCATGTGGGCACCGTTATTATGTCTTCTTTCTTGACAATTACAGTAATTTTTATGGACTTTTCCAATCTCACACAAGTCACAGGTTTACTCCATCTTTCACTCCTTTCAAGCATTCATACGAACATAATTTGAAAGGGAAATCAAAAACTTTCAATGTGACAATGGGCGGGAGTTTGATAATGGTTCATTTAGAAAATTATGTGAATCAAATGGCATACAATTTAAGTTTTCTTGCCCTCATACTTCACCTCAAAATGGTAAAGCGGAACGAAAAATAAAGTCCATTAATAATATCATTCGTACATTGCTTGCCCAATCTTCCATGCCTCCCTCTTTTTGGCATCATGCCTTACAACTGGCAACTTACCTCCTCAGCATTCTTCCAAATAAGGTATTAGGGTACAAATCTCCCACTCAAATTCTATATCAGAAAAATTCATCTTGCTCTCACCTTCAGGTATTTGGGTGTCTATGTTACCCTCTCTTTCCTTTCCTTACCATTAACAAATTGCATGTCCGTTCTACACCTTATGTCTTTTTGAGCTATCCTCCTAATTATCGGGGCTATAAATGATATGACTTGTCGAGCAGAAAAATAATCATTTCGAGGCATGTAATTTTTGATGAGACTCAATTCCCATTCTCCAAATTACATACTCCCTCAACCACCTCGTATGATTTTTTGGATTCTAGAATTTCACCACTCATACTACACTACATGCAAAATCAGCCTACTCCGCATATGCCTCAAGCCCCACAACCTATTCTCTCACCAGCCCAATCTCCTCAACCGCCCCAGTCATCACAACATGACCAACAATCAACCCCACCCTCTTCCTCTCCTCACCCGCAGGCCCATTCTCCAACTGCCCTACTTCCACCGAGCCCAGCCACACAAGCAAGACCACAGCCCCAACCGAATCCACCATCCCAACGTATGGTCACTCATATCCAACATGGGATCTTTAAACCTAAACGCCAATTCAACTTAAGTGAGTATGAATACTCTCTAGAAGATAATATTTATTCAAACTCACAGTTTATGTTTTGTCGTATTGTACACGACAGTTGTATTATTAAGTTGTATTTGTATTCTGTACTATGTATCTGACGACTCAAGATGGGTGATGTATACCTAATTTTGGGGGCGTCACATACCTGATGTGAATATAATTCGTTCTATGTGGATTTTTCAGCATAAAATGAATTCTAATGGTTCTTTTGAGCGACACAAAGCCCGTCTTGTTGGTGATGGCAGGTCTCAGCAGATTGGAGTTGATTGTGAGGAGACTTTTATCCCGGTGGTCAAACCGGCTACCATTCGAACTGCATTGAGCATTTCTTTGTCTAAATCTTGGCCTATTCATCAACTGGATGTCAAGAATACTTTCTTACATGGCCTTCTAAATGAAACAGTATATATGCATCAACCTATGGGATTCAAAGATCATACTCATCCAGATTATGTCTGTTTGCTAAAGAAATCTCTTGACGGCCTTAAGCAAGCACCCCGTGCTTGGTACTAACGGTTTACAGATTATGTTGCCACTATTGGTTTTTATCACATCAAATGTGATCATTCTCTCTTCATTTATTATCATGGAAAAGACATTGCGTATATTCTACTCTATGTTGATGACATTATACTTACTACCTCTTCAGATGCTCTTCGAAAGTCTATTATGTCTCTCCTTGCCTCTGAGTTTGCTATGAAAGACTTAGGTTCTCTGAGCTATTTTTTGGGAATTACAGTCACTCGTCATGCAGATTGTCTTTTCCTTTCTAAAATAAAGTATGCAGAGGATATTATTGCTCGAGCTGGTATATCTTCATGCAAGCCATGTCCCACACTTGTTGACACTAAACAAAAGTTAGGGGCAATTGCGGGTCCTTCCTACGAGGATCCCTCTCATTATCGGAGTTTAGCTGGTGCACTTCAATATCTCACATTCACCAGACCTGACATTTCCTACGCCGTGCAACAAGTTTGCCTTCATATGCATGACCCGAAGGAGGAGCACATGAATGCTCTTAAGCGCATTGTACGCTACATACAAGGTAGCCTCGACTTTGGCTTGTATCTCTATAAATCTCCTGTCAACACACTTGTCTCATACACAGATGCAGATTGGGGTGGATGCCCAGACACAAGACGTTCCACCTCCGGCTACTGTATTTTTATTGGCAATAACCTAATTTCTTGGTCCTCTAAGAGACAGCCCACTTTGTCTCGCTTTAGTGCTGAAGCGGAATACAGGGGAGTTGCTAATGTTGTCTCCGAGTCTTGTTGGATTCGGAATCTTTTATTGGAGCTTCATTGCCCGGTCAACAAGGCCACATTGGTCTATTGTAATAATGTTAGTGCGATATATCTCTCAGGTAATCCTGTTCAACATCAGTGAACTAAACATATTGAAATGGACATTCACTTTGTTCGTGAGAAAGTTTCTCATGGAGAAGTTCGTGTCCTCCATGTTCCGTCCCGTTATCAGATTGCCGACATCTTCACTAAAAGACTTCTGCGCGTACTTTTTGATGATTTTCGGGACAGTCTAAGCTTCCGACAACCTCCCGCTTAGGCTGCGGAGGTGTATTAGATTATGTAAAGTAATCTTTGTATATATATTATTTTTAGTATGTAGATCATACTCATGTATATCTTGTTTTGTAGCCTAGGATATTGCCTAGAATATTCTAGAATATAGCATATGTATTGTATATATCTTTGACCAATGCTAATGAGAAAGACACGGATGACATTCTTACAATAAAGGAACAAGGCAGTGTTTGAAGGTGAATATATGTGTTGGAGGGTGTCTGTTAATAAAACAATTGTAAGTGCAAGTGAATGGTGGGTGAAATTCAGAAGTGAGTGCACACCTAGAGGGGGATAAATAGGTGCTTATGCTCCACAACAACCTTCTAAGTTTGCTTTGCACTTACCTATCCACCACTGGATCAAGCACAAGCCACAATAGCTTGTATATACTTATTAATTAAAAAAGAATATTATAACAATATCTATAAATCTCTAGCAACAATTAATTAATATCAAGCCATAAACAATTTGCTAGAACTTTTTCAATAGAAGCACCGACAAGTATAATCTCACAATTCGTTGTCTGCTTAAGCTTTAAAGCCAAAAAGGTGTGTGTGTGTGTGTGTCTATATATATATATATATATATATATATATATATATATATATATATATATATATATATATATATATATATATATCTATACGGCCTCCTAAGAGCGAACCAAAGACGAACCGTCGTCTTTGGTGTCTATGGCGACGATTCGATCCGTTGCCATAGCCATGTAGTCTTTGGCGACGGGTCGAACCGTCGCCATAGACATCAAAGACGACGGTTCGTCTTTAGTTCATTTTTTAAGGTTCACTTTAGAGACTCTCCGTATATATATATATATATATATATATATATATATATATATATATATTATATATATATATATATTATATATATATAGCTCGGCTCTCTCCAGCAACTGGAGGAGCGAACTAAGAGCGAATCGGCTATAGCGACGGTTTTTTTCCTTCGCTATAGCATAAAAATCGGCTTTCTATGCTATAGTGACGGAAAAAACCGTCGCTATAGCCGATTCGTTCTTAGTTCGCTCCTTCCAGTTCGCTGGAGAAGCGGACTTTTATATATATATATATATATATATATATATATATATATATATATATATATATATATACGGGCCCGATAGACTGAGGGGCTTCGATTTTGCAACCGCTGCGTTTCTGGAGGGGATGAAGAGCTTTGTTTTCTCTCTCTTCGATTTTGCAGCTATCAATTTCAGGGGAATCGATTTTGGCAGCTTCGATTTTGTGGCAAGGGGTTTTCTGGCGAGAGGAAGTCGTTCTATTACAATTGAGTGAGGAGAGAGAAAATAAAATACGGAGGTCTTATATAGTAATACTCTTTAAGAAGGTAATGCTATTTAAGAGTCATGCTTCTGATCGGACCCGTATATATATATATATATATATATATATATATATATATATATAGGGAATTGATATTTCCATAAGCGGGTTATGAAGTCATGGTTATTAAGTTGACTTCAAATAGTTAAAATTAAAAAGTAATCTTGTGGGGCCACTAAAGATAAATTTAGAACTTTTTTATTCTCTTTTCTCTATTTTTATTTTTTGTAATTTGTGTGCAAATTGTATTTTTTTCATCTTTTTCAGGACGGAGGGAGTAGTTTATAACTTTGATATATTTAGTGTAGACATTTTTGGGACTTTTTTCGCTTCAATCATCGTTTTGAAGATTATTTGTGCTATTCATTAGTTATTTTTGTGATTGACCTTCTTTTTAAAAAAAAGCCTTTTTATTAATTTGTTTAAAAGGATTAAGAAAAGAAGAAGAATGTGCCAGTGCAAAGATTCCTTTAAATTGATTAATTTTTCAACAATTAACTTGTCTAGTTGGCTCCCCCCGTGATAAATTGTGTGGATTAAAAGTTGTCGTCTATAAGTAATCAATTGGAAATTAAGGATTAACCATAAATTGGTTAACAAATTCTTGTTAAAGATTCATGGCAATAGAGTGATTTGAAATTAATGTCATGCAAGTTGCATCTTTTAAGTTAAGTTTTTAAACCTATCGAGTGATAGTAATAATATTAATAATAATTAGAAAATAGTTAGGAAATAAGTGAGAAAAATTATTTACACATAAAAATTAGGATCCAAGACTTTCTCTCACCAAAAAAAAAATCATTTTCAGAATTTCTATTATCATATATCATATTACTAAATTAAGATTTTTATGAAACAAATTATACTTAAAATGTGTTAACTTTATACATAAGTGTAAAAATTAATCTTATAAGACTATAAAAATTAATTTAAGTTTGACATTGGAATTGCTCATCTGAATTAATCTTATAAAAATTGATGTAATAAGATAAAATAGAAGTTTCAAGTTGTTTATTTGTTCCGAGTCTTAGGACAACAAGACATGCAAGATTTTATCATCTTATGATCCATCGGGCAGCGTAATATGTAAGACCCCAACTTTTATGAATAAAGGTGAATTTTCTATAAATATCATTTTTGAATATTAAGGAGTGAATTTGATATAATGTTATAGTTGTGGGTAATATTTATAAATTTTACAAAGTACGCAAGTTGTTATATTATATTCGATTGGTCGGAGAATATTCGTTTTAACAGAGAATATTCGTACGACGACACAATCATTGGTGGACCCCACAGCAGAATTATTGTCGGAGTTAGAAAACGACAGAAATATCTTTTTATAAAAGTAACGGCGGAAGTTTTACCGTTAACTGTTGAAATAACCGGTGATGAAAAGTACAGTAATACGCGTGGTTGCATAATAGCACACGATATTGATTAGTGATGCTTACGTGAGAAGTCACTCGGTTTTGTTCAATTATTGCTACAGTAATTGCTGCATATTATCTCACGTTATTTGATTTAATTATTGTCAATGTTTTATATATTATTAAATCAATAATTGAGACGATACAATTATTCATATTATTATTTACAATATTGACGATGTCTAGAAAGTTCTGTCGATGAGAGGTTTGATCACCTAATTGCGCGCCAATAGGGAGAAATCCTTATTGAAAAGCCCCTTCTTTCCTGAGAATGATCTGGTTGTTAAATATTGTAAATAATAATAATAATGAATAAATGTTGTTAAAAATATTGAGAGGATTTTTATGAAGTATTTGATGTAAATTTTGCTTATTGTATGAACCCCCATTTACCTATTTTTCAAAATAATCGGTAGAAAATTATTTAATATAATAAAGGTGGGGCCACATGTGGGGCCCAGTGGAGGAAAAAAAATGGAATGGGTGGAGAAAGTATGGTGTCACGGGAGGAATTAGAATGGTGGGATTATATATATATATATATATATATATAATATTTTGTTTTTTATGAAAAATAGAATATATTATATTTTATTGAATATTAAAATTATAATTTGAAAAAAACGGGCGTCCTAAAATTTTTCTCTGCTCGTGATGCGTTTGTCCGAAAATATTATTGTACAGTCCGTGAAAAACTTTTCTAAATAGTATCCTTCCATTCTCCTATAAATAGGATGTTTAGTTAGAATTGAAAATCACACCAGGATCAGAGAATTTTTCTTCTATAATATTAAGCGAATTTCTTTAGAATTTTAAGAAGCTTTGAGCGCAGAAAACAGTGAAAGTTTTCTTCAAGATTATCCATGCCCAACCAGTTGGAATACTCTTCTTTTTAAGGTAAGGGATGTTATTTTTGTTCAATATTCGCTTGAAATAATATTTTCTTCCAAACTCTGTAGTAAGTAAGTAATATTATTTCGTTTCAGATTTTGAATTCTATACTCGTTTTGTTAAAGTTTTGGCTTCTAAACTCCATGAAATTAGTAGAATATCCTTGATATTTGCGTTTCATCCAGTATCTTTTCATGAAAATATTATTCTAAACATTCTTGATAAGTTTTAACTTTTTTCTGCCGGAGTACTATTCACGGGGTTACTATTCTTGAAGTACTATTCACGGGGTACTATTTACTCGAGTACTATTCACCCGGGGTACTATTCATAATAAAAATTGATTCATTTTCGGTCCAAATTATTTTTGGTACAATATTATTCTTGAATTTTACTCCACAAAGCAGTATCATGTTGACAATTTGGACGTTATTGATTTTTGGATAAATTAAATTATATATCTTTAAAAAAATTTCCTTAAACTTGTTTTATTGAAATCTTATATCATTGTCATCATCCTCATGTTTATATTATGTTGAAAGTCATATGTGGCCTGTAGTGCATTGATGGACTTAGTATGATTATGACCAGGGATTATTCGGTATAATCATGACCGTAATGTTACAAATGATGTGGTAAAAGTCCTCATTGGCCCGTAGTGCATTGATGGACAGTTGTTGGCATGATCATGACCATTGATGAAAACACGAATATCCTTGGCCCTTAGTGCATAGATAATTTGTGGTCGTGATACTAATGAATATCCTTGGCCGTAGTGCAGGGATGATGTGGATTATTTATTAAGCTAAGTCTCAGTGATAAAATTACTGATAAACTTTTTAAATCATATAAGATAGTAGATTTCATGTTCTACTTGACTCTTCTAATGGATTGCTTGTTCCGCTGCAGTTAAACTTGATATTTATTATATTTTATCAGTTTAAAACTGTTGAAGGCTAACGATAATTTATTTTGCATTATCTTACTCATAATATTTGTTGCTGGACTAGTTGAGCTCACCCTTTGCTTTCATTGTTCTCTTAAAAAAAATGAGAATATAGCTGGGACTAGTCGGGGAACGGAGTGACGGTCCAGATGGTAGCATTAGTAGTCCTCACTATTCTGTAAAATAGTGTGACAATAAATGTAATGAGGACTTATTTTGAGTTTGAATACTGTCTAGAAGATAATATTTGTATTAAAACTCACAGCTCATGTTGTATAATTAAGTTTGTATTTGTATTTAGTAGCATGTATTTGGCGACTCAGAATGGGTGATGTATACCTATTTTGGGGCATCACAGTTGGTATCAAAGCTTAGGGATATGATCCATGGCTGAGATGTGAGACTAGAACTAGGAGGGGAGAGACGGGTAATTCCTTCGCTAGTATGACCTACCTAAGTTTATTTGTTATTTAATTGGTCGGTCAGAATATAGGGATATTATGTGGTGTGTCAATTAACCCTTGTTTTGTGGTAGTATTTGAAAATGATATTCGAGAAAGTTGAGAATAGCAATGGAGCACAAGAGACCGTTGAGTCACCACAGATCAATACCAAGGATAATGTGCACCAGGAAGACAATAATCCTCAGGTAAACAACAACACCGATCAAATGATGAACGATGGGATGTTCAAAGGCTTTATACAATTCATGCAACATCAGGCGAGAGCAGCTCCTGTCCAAAATGCAGGTGGAAACACTGGCAACTCTCAGACGGTCACCGCTAAGCAGTTCAAGGAGCTGGGACCACCGGAGTTTATTGGAGAGCCAAAACCACTTAAGGTGGAGACGTGGATAAAGCAGGTCACCAAGATATTTGATGTCTTGAGATGCTCCGAGGAGCAAAAGGTTCCCTTTGCCACCTTCATGTTTCGGGGAAAGGCAGATTACTGGTGGGAATCTGTAAAACGTACTCAACCTGCCGCACTGAAGATGTCTTGGGATAAGTTACAAAAACTGTTTAATGACAAGTACTTTCCCGAAAGTATTCGTCACATGAAGGAGATAGAGTTCATCAAGCTGGAGCAGAACAATATGACCATGTCGCAGTACGAAGCTAAGTTTGCTGAGTTATCTCGATTTACGTCCCAATTAGTTGATAACGAAGAAAGAATGACACGGATGTTTCTAAGAGGTTTGAAACCTGAAATACGTCAATATATTATCTCTCACAAACTGTGTTTGTATTCAGATGTTGTAAATAGGGCTCAGTTATTGGAGCGCAATAATGAGACATCCCAACCAAGGAAGAGCAGCCGGTAAAATGATAATATCAGTGGTAGCAGTCATCGAAGCGGTGACAACAAACGTGGAGGGAATCAGCATGCCAGAAATGGTAACCATTTCATCATGGCCAAGACAATAAAAATGGACATTTCAAGAAGAGGAGAATCAACAATGATGGAAAGACGTCAGCACCAACACCCGTTGTTAAGGAAGGAGAACGACCACCTATCATATACTTCAAATGCGGAGGGGATGGACATATTAGTCCAAACTGTGCGCAGCAGTCCAAAACATGTTACAATTATGGAAGAGAAGGCCACCTAGCTAGATTTTGTCATACAGGGAAGTAGGGGTGATCATTCGGTTATAACCGAACCGAACAGACTATTCTGTTATAACCGAATACTGAATTATTGATAATTTTAATATCCGAAACACTAACCAAAATTTGTAAGTAACCGAATTACCGAATATCGAATTACCGAATTTATAATTCGGTAATTCGGTTAATAACCGAATTTAAAAGAAGAAGCCCACCAGCCAAATAAAACTCAGCCCAATAATAACATTAAGCTGTCCACGTAGGGATCAATAAAAGCCAAATAAAACTCAGCCCACATGAAAAGCCCAACAATATCAATAAGCTAGCTACCCACGTGGGGATCAATAAAAACCAAGTGGGTCTTAAGTCTTAACTTTCATTACTCAGCCCATCATTAACCATCAACAGCAGTATGACAACAACCACGTGACAATAAGCAAACGAAAATAGGCGACGAGCAAATGACGAGCTTCGCCGGAATCTGGGTCTTCACCATTGGGGCTGATTGGGTTCCTTTCCGGGAGAAAAGGGATGACAGATGATGGCACCCATTTGATATTGAAGGAGGAGATGATGTTTTTTTTGATATTGAAGGAGGAGATGATGTTTTCTTGGCATGAGTAGTGTTGAGTAGTGTTGAGGAGGTTGAAGATCGAAGTTTTAGGTGGAGAGATATGGCCATTGTTTCCGTTTGATTTGCCGAAAAGTTTAAGATCGGGAAAATAGGTTTTACTTTATGAGATAAGGAATAAATGAATAGGAGGGAGAATGGAGATGGTGATCTAGTCGGAGTCGGTCTAATATGGGAGATGAGAAATCGAGATCTGACTTCTGTTAGATTAGATCTGGGTTGAGACTCTGAGATACGAGAGAAAGATAGAGATGATGAGATCGAGAGAAAAGAGTTATTAAGATAAGGCTTAATTTATTTAACAAGTTATTCGGTATTCGGTTAGACCGAATAATACAAAAATGAAATCCGAACCGATAATCGTAAACCAAAAAAAATTCGGATATAACCGAATTGTAAAAAATACCCGAATTATTAAGAAATTTCGGTTAAATTATTTCGGTTTGGTTCATTTTTTACTCAATCCTACAGGGAAGCCAAGTCCAGTTGGAACGGTGACACCAAATGTCGTCCTAGACAAGTCAAAACCAGTAGTTCAAGGGAGAGCATTTGTTGTAACCTCCCAAAAAGTAAGGAACCCGAACGAGGTCATCACGGATAAGCTCATCATAAACTCTAGCAAAGTATATACCTTATTTGATACTTGCTACCGAGTCTTTTATTTCTTCTACTTGCGCTCAACGTTTAAATTTGACTTCGGAGAAATTAGACTTTGACTTATCTGTTGAAACTCCATTGGAAGAAACCTTCATTACATCCACTATTTATAAGTCTTGTTTCGTTCAAATCGGTACTCTCACATTACCTGTCGATCTTATTTCATTGAAAATACTTGCATTTGATGTAATTCTAGGGATTGATTGGTTAACTACTCATCATGCTAAAATTGATTATTTTTGTACGGCTGTTAGCTTTCATGTTCCTAACCAACCTATTATGCGAATTCAAATGACCAAACCATTAAAATCAATCATTGTCATCTCAAGTCATAAAGATATTCATTTATTAAAAAATGGATGTCAAGTTTTCTTAGCTCATGTCACGGATTTAAACAAAAACACGTCAGTTTTGAATGATATTTCTATTGTTAATAATTTTCCTGACGTATTCCCTGAAGAACTTCATGGCCTACCCCCAGAGCGTGAAATTGAATTTTGTATCGACCTTGAACCCGGTACAAAACTCATTTCCAAAACCCCATATCGAATGGCTCTTATTGAACTTCAGTAGTTAAAGACCCAACTGCAGAAATTGTTAGACATCGGTTTCATTCATCCCAGTACGTCTCCTTGGGGTGCTTCTATTCTATTCGTGAAGAAGAAATATGGGAGTATGCGACTTTGTATTGATTATCGGGAGTTAAACCATGTCACTGTCAAAAATAGGTACCCGTTGCCTCGTATTGATGACCTGTTTGACCAGTTGCAAGGCGCCAAATTCTTTATAAAGATCGATCTTCGTTCCGAATATCATCAATTAAAGATTAAAACCGATGACATTCCAAAGACGGCTTTCAGAACTCGGTACGGGCATTATGAATTCCTAGTTATATCTTTTGGATTAACTAATGCTCCTGCTGCCTTCATGGATATGATGAACCGAGTATTCAAGGAATATTTAGATCATTTTGTGGTTGTCTTTATTGATGACATTCTCATATATTCCAAAAGCCGTGAAGATCATGAGCAACACTTGAGGCTGATACTCCAAAAGCTTCATGAAAACAAGCTTTATGCCATGTTAAAGAAATATGAGTTCTGGCTTGAGGAAGTAGCATTCCTTGGGCACGTAGTATCAAGTCATGGAATATCTATTGACCCGGCAAAGATTGAAGAAATACAAAGCTGGGAGCAACCTAAATTAGTGACCGAAGTACGTAGCTTTCTCGGCTTAGCTGGTTATTATCGGAGATTCGTAGAAGGGTTTTCTTAAATCGCTACTCCATTAACTTAGCTGACTCGGAAAGATACAAATTCGGTTGGAGCGAGGAATGTGAGAAGAGTTTTCAAGAACTCAAGATGAGACTCATTTCAGTACCTATTCTGACAATACCATCTGGTTCGGAGGGATTTGTCATCTACAGTGATGTTTCGGGCAAAGGGTTAGGATGTGTTCTCATGCAACATGGGAAAGTCATAGCCTATGCCTCTCGACAACTCAAAGAATATCAGAGAAATTATCCTACTCATGATCTAGAGTTGACAGCTGTTGTCTTCGCACTTAAAATTTGGAGGCATTACCTGTTTGGGGAGAAAGTGGAGATCTATACGAATCATAAAAACCTCAAATATTTCTTCACTCAAAAGGAACTCAACATGCGGCAACGACGTTGGCTCGAACTGTTGAAAGATTATGATCATACTCTTCAATACCATCCTAGAAAAGCAAACGTAGTAGCTGACACATTGAGTAGAAGATCATATGCGGGTACGAGTGCGATATTGTCAACGCAAAGCCCCATTTTATATGACTTGCAAAGGATGGAGATAGAGTCAAAGACTCCAGGGACCCATGTGATGATGGCAAATATACGAGTAGAACCGACTTTAATCGATAAAGTTAAAGCTGCTCAAGCTACAGACCTGGAGCTGATGTATATGAGGAAGAAAGTGCAAGAAGGTGCTATTCCGGAAGTAAGAATTGATGAAGAAAGAATACTAAGAGTCAACTCTAGACTTTATGTTCCTAACGATCCTAATATAAAGTATAAAATCATGATGGAAGCGCACAACACACCGTTTGCAATCCATCCTGGGAGTACCAAAATGTGTCATGATCTTCGACATACATTTTGGTGGAACAATATGAAGAGAGAGATCGCGGAGTTTATCTCAAGGTGTCTAACCTGTCAACGTGTCAAGGCGGAGCATCAAGTACCAAAAGGTCTATTGCAACCACTTAAAATTCCAGAATGGAAGTGGCAGCACATTACCATGGATTTTGTTACTGATCTTCCCAAGGTTTCTCAAGGCATAGATGCAATTTGGGTCATTGTTGATAGATTGATCAAGTCTGCTCATTTCTTACCTATACAAGAAACTTATTCACTTGAACGTCTTGCTCGTATGTACATAAACGAGATTGTAAGACTGCATGGTATTCCAGTATCCATAGTTTCTAATCGAGACCCAAGATTCACTTCACGATTTTGGGCTAGTTTACAAAAAGCTATGGGCACTGGTTTACGATTTAGTTCGACATATCACCCTCAAACAGACGGACAGTCGGAGAGGACTATTCAAACTCTTGAGGATCAATTAAGACTCTGTGTCCTTGACTTCAAATGAAGTTGGGACAAGTTCTTGCCATTGCTAGAATTTTTCTACAACAACAGTTATCAAGCAAGTATCGGCATGACTCCATTTGAGGCGTTGTATGGAAGAAAGTGTCGTTCTCCAATATGCTGGGATGAGGTGGGTGAAGTAACGTTGTTAGGATCGAAATTGGTATGTATGTCTACGGAGAAGATTCAAATGATTTGGCAACGTACTAAAATCTCACAAGAACGTCAAAAGAGTTATGCTGATCTTCATCGGAAGCACGTGGAATTCAATGTTGGAGAGCATGTGTTGTTACATGTTTCTCCATAGAAGGGAGTTACGAGATTTGGAAAGAGAGGAAAGCTCAATCCTCGATTCGTTGGCCCATTTGAAATCCTTGATCGAGTAGGAACTGTGGCCTATAGACTCGCTTTACCGCCAAGTATGTCTCGTGTTCATAACTTTTTTCACATATCCATGTTACGTAAATATGTGAAAGACCCGAAACACATTATTGAGTTAAAACCGGATGAAATAGCGGATTATTTAACGTATGAAGAGGTACCTATTAAAATCTTGGATAAGAAGGAACATATTCTACGCTCCAAAGTTATACCTCAAGTCAAAGTTTTGTGGAGAAACCACAATGTTGAGGAAATGACCTGAGAGTTAGAATCTGAAATGAGATCAAGGTATCCTCACCTCTTCGTCATACCAGGTATGCACCCTAATTTAGAAGGCGAAATTTCATAAGAAGGGGAGGTTGTAAGACCCCAACTTTTATGAATAAAGATGAATTTTCTATAAATATAATTTTTGAGTATTAAGGAGTGAATTTGATATAATGTTATAGTTGTGGGTAATATTTATAAATTTTGCAAAGTACGCAAGTTGTTATATTATATTCGATTGGTCAGAAAATATTCGTTTTAACAGGAAATATTCGTACGACAGCACAATCATTGGTGGACCCACAACGAAATTATTGTCGAAGTTAGAAAATGACAGAAATATCTTTTTTATAAAAGTAACGGCGAAAGTTTTACCATTAACTATTGAAATAACCAGTGATGAAAAGTACAGTAATACGTGTGGTTGCATAGTAGCACATGGTATTGATTAGTGATGCTTACGTGAGAAGTCACTCAGTTTTGTTCAATTATTGCTACAGTAATTGCTGCATAGTATCTCACGTTATTTGATTCAATTATTGTCAATATTTTATATATTATTAAATCAATAATTGAGACGATAGAATTATTTATATTATTATTTACAATATTGACGATGTCTAGAAATTTCTGTCGAGGAGAGGTTTGGTCACCTAATTGCGCGCCAATAGGGAGAAATCCTTATTGAAAAGTCCCCTCTTTCCTGGGAATGATCTGGTTGTTAAATATTGCGAATAATAATAATAATGAATAAATATTGTTAAAAATATTGAGAGGATTTTTATGAAGT
>CM029014.1:219087396-219099896 GCA_016801055.1 Panax notoginseng | reverse complement strand
TTATCTTAGTCATAATATTTCTTACTGGGCTAGTTGAGCTCACCCTTTGCTTTCATTGTTCTTTTCAGGAAATGAGAATATAGTTGGGACTAGTCGGGAAACGGAGTGACGGTCCAGATGGTAGCATTAGTAGTCCTCACTATTCAATAAAATAGTGTGACAATAAATGTAATGAGGACTTATTTTGACTTTGAATACTGTCTAGAAGACAATATTTGTATTAAAACTCACAACTCATATTGTATAATTAAGTTTGTATTTGTATTCAGTACAATGTATTTGGTGACTCAGAATAGGTGATGCATACCTATTTTGGGGGCGTCACATAATATACATTTTATATATATGGGCAAAGACATATATAAAGTTTACACATTTATAAAAATCTTTAAGTATAATTTGTTTCATAAAAATCTTAATTTAAGTATAATTTGTTTACACATTATACTTTTAAGTATAATGTGTAAACAAATCTTAATATAGTAATATGATATGATAATAGAAATTCTGTAAATAATTTACACATTTAGTAATATGATATGATAAAGTTTACACAATCTTATATATAAAATTTACACATTTTAAGTATAATTTGTTTCATTAAAATCTTAATTTAGTATCATGATATGATAATAGAAATTCTGAAAATAAATATTTTTTTTTTGTGGGAGAAAGCGTTAGATCCTAACTTTTATGTGTAAATAATTTTTCTCACTTATTTCCTAATTATTATTAATATTATTATTATCGTAATAATTATGTAAGACCCCAACTTATTATTAAATGAAATTAAATTTTCTCTATTTATTATTTTGAAATAGTAAGGGTTGATTTGATTAATGTGGTTAGTTATGGGTAAAATGTGCAAATATTTTAAATAAGCAAGTGGTTATAAAATATTCATTTTTGTCGGTGAATATCCGTTTGGTCATGGAATATTCTTGCTGTCGGGGAATATTCGTACGACGGCGCAGCCTTGTGTGGGCCCCATAACGAAAAGCTATTGGATGAAGAAAATGACAAGTATAAGTTGTTTATAAATAACGGCGTAGTTGTTACCGTGAATACTGTTGGAATACCCGGTGGTTAAAACACAGTAGCACACGGTATTGCACCAATTATTGATTCTTATGTAAGAAGGCACTACTCAATAATTGTTACAATAATTACTGTTTAATATTTTATTTTATTGATTCAATAATTGCTACGTTGATATTTTATATTATTGTTGTTTCAATAATTATCGTTGCACAGTATTTTTCATTATCAGATCAATAATTCATATTATTTGAATAATATTATTAGATAACATTATTGGTAATGTCTAGAAAGTTCTGTCTAAGGAAAGGTTTGGTCATCTAATTGCGCGCCAGTAAGGAGAAATCCTTATTGGAAAGCCCCCTCTTTTCTGGGAACGGCTTGGTTGTCATAATTGTGATTCTGTAATATTATTTATGAATAATTAATTATTGATTTATATGATAAAAAAATATTTATTTGATGTGGATATAAATGATGGATTTATTTATGTGGTTATAAATGAAAAAAAATTAATGTTGAGGTGTTTTATCAGTATTTTATCAGAATGGAGGTATTAAAAATTAAACAAGTGTTCTAGAGATATATTGCGTGGGTTATAATTTTTAATCCGACCGTTGGATCGTTGTGATTTTTGGATATGTTATACATATATAAGTTGAGTATATGTCCACAAATTTTGAACCGTTAAAAATGAACGTATAATTTGTTATGAATTTTAAGAGGTGACTGATTCGGAAATTAGGTTTATAAATGATTTTGGTAGAAAATTCTAGAATTGAGTGGGCCCCACTTGTGGTAGGTGAAAAAATGTGCTAAATTTTATTTCAAATGTGGTGGGTGGCAATAGTAGCAGGTAAAGCCATCAGGTAGCAGGTCAAGTCTGCTTCGGCGTGCTAACATTTTCTCATAAATAGAGGGCTAAGTTAGAATTTAAAATCACACCAGAAACATAAGCTTTCTCTCTTTCTTTCTCTATATTATCGAGCGTATTTTATGAGTATTTAGATACTTTGTGAGTTTTTATTTATCAGTGCAAGTTTCCTTCAGCCTTATACCGATATTCCGAACAGAATTACTGTTATCTTGAGATAAGGGATGTTATTTTCTTCTTAAATGATATTATTTTCTTCAATATCATTATGTCAAAATATTGGTTTGAACTTTTTATCAAATTTGGAACTTTTTGTGTCGGGATTACTATTCACGTATACGGCACTATTCATGTATACGACACTATTCACGAATACAACACTATTCACCGAAAAGTAAAATTTTTTCTTTTTGTCCAAGATGTCTATTATGGTTACTATCTTTGATTGTATCCATGTTTTGATCTTTATTTTTGAATTCTACTTCACAATTGGTTGTTATGGAGTATTATTGCACATGGATAAACTGTAACACGAATCCCTAATATTTGTCCTTCTGTCTCACTGGATTCATTTTCTTTAAAATATTTTTTATCATCCTCAGTCTTAAATGATGACATTACTGAATATCTTTGGCCTGTAGTGCAAAGATGAATGATTAACTAATGAATATCTTTGTCCCGTAGTGCAAAGATGAACAGGTGTTGAGATGAATGTGACCGACTGGTGATACAAATGAATATCTTTGGCCTGTAGTGCAAAGATGAATATTTGATTCAAGATGTATATTGATTGATGTTACAGGGATAAAATATCGTTGATGGGCTTTTAAATCTTAGAAGATAGTAGAATTCATTCTCTACTTGACTCTTCTAATGGTTTGCTGTTTCCGCTGCAGTTGTTGATCTAAAACTTGTTGTCTATTATATTTTATCAGATTTTTTCCTGTTGAAGACTAATGATAAGTTGTTGTATATTATCTTAGTCATAATATTCTTTACTGGGCTAGTTGAGCTCACCCTTTTTCCTTTTTGTTCTATTTTTCTCAGGAGGCGAGAATATAGCGGGAACTAGTCGTGGTGTGGAGTGATATTTCTAGTCAGTTGTGTTAGCAGTCCTCACTATTTTATAAAATAGTGTTTCAATAATTTTAATGAGGACTTATTTGAGTGTGGATATTGTCTAGAAGATAATATTTGTATTTAAACTCACAGTATTGTGTTGTCGTATTTTACGCGATAAGTGTTTTAATGAAGTTGTATTTGTTTCTGTACCATGTATTTGGCGACTCAGAATGGGTGATGTATACCTATTTTGGGGGCGTCACCGTTACTATCAGAGCTTAGGGATATGGTCTCTGACGGAGATCGGGGAATAGAACTAGGAGAGGAGAGACGCGTAAATCATTCGCTAGTGTGTCCTACCTAAGCTTATTTATTGGTTGGTCATAATATAAGGATATTATGTGATATGTTAATTTATTTAATTAACCCTTGTTTTATGGCAGTATTTGAGAATGGCAGCCGAGAACGTTAACAATGGAGTATATGAGACTGTGGAATAACCTTTAGTCACAAACCAGGAGAACGTGCAACAGGAAGGCAATATTCCTCCTGTAAACAACGTTACCGAGCAAACGATGAATGATGAAATGTTTAGGAGATTTTTGCAGTTCATGCAAAATCAGACGAGGGAGACTCGTGTGCAGAATACAGGTGGAAATGATAACAACGCGCGGTTTGTCACGGCCAAGCAGTTCAAAGAGTTGGGACCACCAGAATTCTGGAGAAAGCTGGATCCGATTAAGGCGAAAACGTGCGTCAAGCAAATTACCAAGATATTTGATGTCTTGGGATGCACGGAGGAACAGAAGGTTCCATTCGCCACTTTTATGTTCCGTAATGAGGCAGATTACTGGTGGGAATCTGTGAAACGTACCCATCCAACTGCACTCAGCATGTCTTGGGAAACGTTTCAGTAACTGTTTAATGATAAGTACTTTCCTGAAAGTATTCGTCATATGAAGGAAGTAGAGTTTATTAGACTGGAACAAAACAACATGACGGTGTCCCAGTACGAGGCGAAGTTCGCGGAGTTATCCAGGCTTGCGCCTCATTTGGTGGAGAACGAGGAACGTATGACGAGGATGTTTTTGAGAGGTCTAAAACCCGAGATTCGACAATATCTTATCTCTCATAAAAAAATTTTATATTCAGATGTTGTAAACATGACTCAATTATTAGAGCGAGATAATGAGTATGTTCAACCGAGGGACAACAACCAAGGTCAGACCGGTGATAGCAGTCATTGGAGCAATGATAACCAGCGGGGAGGAAGGAATACAGACAAAAGCGATAATCACTCTGGTGGTAATCGTGGCCGTGAAAATAGAAGAAGCGAGTCGGGAGGAGATTTCAAGAAGAGAAGGTACAACAATGATAATGTGAAGACGTCAGCACAAACATCAACTGTTTCTAGGGGAGGAGAACGACCACCGGTCGTATGTTACAAATACGGGAAAGAGGGACATATCAGCCCAAACTGCCCACAACAATCCAAGGTATGTTATAACTGTGGAAAGGAGGGTCATATAGCTCGAGAGTGTTCTATAGCAAAACCAAGTTCAGTGGGGATGGTGACTCCAAAAGTTGTCCCGAATAAGTCAAAATCAGCGGTTCCTGGAAGAGCGTTTGTCGTGACTGGCCAAAACGCAAGAAACCTAAATGAGGTGATCACGGGTAAGCTAATCTTGAATTCTTACGAAGTTTATACTTTACTAGATACCGATTCTACCCATTCTTTTATCTCACCTGCTTGTGCTCAACGTTTAAACTTGACTCCGGAGAAATTAGACTTTGACCTATCTGTGGAGACTCCGTTAGGAGAAACTTTTATTACATCTACAGTTTATAAATCTTGCTTAATCCAAGTTGGCACAATCACATTACCTGTTGACCTTATCTCTTTAAAGATACTTGCTTTTGATGTGATTTTAGGAATTGATTAGTTAACCACTCATCATGCTAAAATTGATTGCTTTCGTAAGGTTGTTAGCTTTTATATTCCTAACCAACCTGTCATACGAATTCAAACAACTAAACCACTAAAATCAATCACTGTCATATCAATCCATAAAGCTATTCGTTTATTGAAAAACGGATGTCAAGCTTTCTTAGCCATGTTATGGATTTGAATAAAGACACGTCAGATTTGAATAAAATTTCTGTTGTTAGTGAATTTCCTGACGTATTTCCTGAAGAACTTCCTGGTCTACCCCCAGAATGTGAAGTCGAATTCTTTATTGACCTTGAACCCAGTATAAAGCCCATTTCTAAAACCCCATATCAAATGGCTCCTATTGAACTTCAGGAGTTAAAAGTCCAATTACAGAAATTGTTAGACATCGGTTTCATTCGTCCTAGTACGTCTCCTTGGGGTGCTCCTGTTTTATTCGTAAAGAAGAAAGACGGGAGTATACGACTTTGTATTGACTATCGAGAATTGAATCATGTCACCATCAAGAATAGGTATCCGCTACCTCGTATTGATGACCTATTCGACTAGTTGCAAGGAGCACAATTCTTTTCAAATATCGATCTTCATTCTGGATATCATCAGCTGAAGATTAAACCTGAGGATATTCCAAAGACTGCCTTCAGAACTCGGTACGGGCATTATGAATTCTTAGTCATGTCTTTTGGATTGACTAATGCTCCTACTACTTTTATGGATATGATGAACCGGGTGTTCAAAGAATATTTAGATCAGTTCGTTGTTGTCTTTATTGATGACATCCTCATCTATTCCAAAAGCCGTGAAGATCATGAGCGCCATTTGAAGCTGGTACTGCAAGGCTTCGTGAAAACAAGCTATATGCCAAACTAAAGAAATGCGAGTTCTGGCTTGAGGAAGTAGCAGTCCTTGGGCACGTGGTGTCAAAACATGGAGTATCTGTCGACCCGGCGAAGATTGAAGCCATACAAAGTTGGGAGCAACCGAAGTCGGTGACCGAAGTACGTAGCTTTCTGGGCTTAGCTGGTTATTATTGGAGATTTATGGAAGGATTTTCTTAAATTGCTACTCTGTTAACTCAGCTGACTCGGAAGGATACAAAATTCTTATGGAGCGAAGAATGCGAGAAGAGTTTCCAAGAGCTCAAGAGGAAACTCATTTCGGCACCTGTTCTAACAATACCATCTGGTTCAGATGGATTTGTTATCTACAGCGATGCTTCAGGCAAAGGGTTAGGATGTGTTCTCATGCAACATGGAAAAGTCATAGCCTATGCCTCGCGACAACTCAAAGAATATGAGAGAAATTATCCTACTCATGATTTGGAGTTGGCAGCAGTCGTTTTCGCGTTGAAGATTTGGAGACACTACCTGTATGGGGAGAAAGTGGAGATCTATACGGATCATAAAAACCTCAAATATTTCTTCACCCAAAAGGAACTCAACATGCGGCAACGACGTTGGCTCGAGCTGTTGAAAGATTACGACCATACCATCCAATATCATCCTGAAAAAGCAAACGTGGTAGCTGACGCATTGAGTAGAAGATCATATGCGGGTACGAGTGCGATATTGTCAACACAAAGGCCCATTTTGTGTGACTTGCAAAGGATGGAGATAGAGGTAAACGCTCCAAGTACCCACGTGATGATATCAAATATACGAGTAGAACCGACTTTAATCGATAAAGTTAAAGCTGGTCAAGCTACGGACATGGAGCTGATGCGTATGAAGAAAAAAGTGCAAGAAGGTGCTATTCTAGAAGCAAGAATCGATGAAGAAGGAATACTTCGAGTCAACTCTAGACTTTACGTTCCTAACGATTCTGACTTGAAGCATAGAATCATGATGGAGGCACACAACACACCGTTTGTAATCCATCCTGGAAGTACCAAAATGTATCATGATCTTCAACATACATTTTGGTGGAGCAATATGAAGAGAGAAATTGTGGAGTTTATCTCAAGGTGTTTAACTTGTCAACGAGTAAAGGTCTAGCATCAAGTGTCAAAGGGTCCATTGCAACCACTTGAGATTTCGAAATGGAAGTGGGAACACATTACCATAGATTTCGTTATAGGTCTTCCCAAAGTTTCTCAAGGCATAGATGCTATTTGGGTTATTATTGATAGATTAACCAAGTCTGTCCATTTCTTGCCTATACGTGAGACTTATTCTCTTGAACGTCTTGCTCGTATGTACGTGAATGAGATTGTGAGATAGCATGGCATGCCAGTATCCATAATTTCGGATCGTGACCCAAGATTCACTTCACAATTTTGGGTTAGCTTGCAGAAAGCTATGGGCACGGATTTACGATTCAGTTCGGCATACCATCCTTAAACGGACGGACAATCAGAAAGGACTATTCAAACCCTTGAAGATCTACTAAGACTCTGTGTTCTAGATTTCAAAGGAAGTTGAGAAAAGTACTTCCCACTGGTGGAATTCTCCTACAACAACAGTTATCAGGCAAGTATAGGTGTGGCCCCATTTGAAGCCTTGTATGGACGAAAGTATCGTTCTCCAGTATGTTGGGACGAGGTGGGTGAAGCAACGTTGTTGGGACCAGAATTGGTACGCATAACTACAGAAAAGATCTAAACGATTCGACAACGTATACAAATGGCACAGGATCGACAAAAGAGTTATGCGGATCTTCATCGAAAGGATGTAGAATTTATTATTGGGGATCATGTATTGTTACGTGTTGCACCATGGAAAGGAGTTACAAGATTTGGGAAGAGAGGAAAGCTCAATCCACGATTTGTTGGTCCATTTGAAATTCTTGATCGAATAGGAAATGTGGCATATCGACTCTCATTACCTCCAAGCATGTCTCGTGTTCATAATGTTTTTCACGTATTTGTGCTTCGTAAATATGTGAAAGACCCGAACCACATAATTGAGTTAGAACCAGACGAGATAGCCGAAGATTTAACGTACGAGGAAGTACCTGTTAAGATCTTGGATAGGAAAGAGCATGTCCTACGCACTAAGGTTATACCATAAGTTAAGGTTTTGTGGAGAAATCATGCTATTGAAGAAATGACCTGGGAGTTAGAATCAGAAATGAAAGCGAGGTATCCTCACCTTTTCGAAACACCAGGTACGTACGTCAATTTCGAGGACGAAATTTTATAAGGAGTGGAGGTTGTAAGACCCCAACTTATTATTAAATGAAATTAAATTTTCTTTATTTAATATTTTGAAATAGTAAGGGTTGATTTGATTAATGTGGTTAGTTATGAGTAAAATGCGCAAATATTTTAAATAAGCAAGTGGTTATAAAATATTTATTTTTGTCGGTGAATATTCGTTTGGTTGTGGAATATTCTTGCTGTCGGGGAATATTCGTACGACGGCGCAGCCTTGTGTGGGCCCCATAACGAAAAGCTATTGGATGAAGAAAATGACAAGTATAAGTTATTTATAAATAACGGCGTAGTTGTTACCGTTAATACTGTTAGAATACCCGGTGGTTAAAACACAGTAGCACATGGTATTGCACCAATTATTGATTCTTACGTAAGAAGGCACTACTCAATAATTGTTACAGTAATTACTGTTTAATATTTTATTTTATTGATTCAATAATTGCTACGTTGATATTTTATATTATTGTTGTTTTAATAATTATCGCTGCACAGTATTTTCTATTATCAGATCAATAATTCATATTATTTGAATAATATTATTAGATAACATTACTGGCAATGTCTAGAAAGTTCTGTCTAAGGAGAAGTTTGGTCATCTAATTGCGCGCCAGTAAGGAGAAATCCTTATTGGAAAGCCCCATCTTTCCTAGGAACGGCTTGATTGTCATAATTGTGATTCTGTAATATTATTCGTGAATAATTAATTATTGATTTATATGATAAGAAAATATTTACTTGATGTGGATATAAATGATGGATTTATTTATGTGGTTATAAATGAAAAAATTAATGTTGAGGTGTTTTATCAGTATTTTGTCAGAATGGAGGTATTAAAAATTAAACAAGTGTTCTGGAGATATATTGCGTGGGTTATAATTTTTAATCCGACCGTTGGATCGTTGTGATTTTTGGATATGTTATACATATATAAGTTGAGTATATGTCCACAAATTTTGAACCATTAAAAATGAACGTATAATTTGTTATGAATTTTAAGAGGTGGCTGGTTTGGAAATTAGGTTTATAAATGATTTTGGTAGAAAATTCTAGAATTGAGTGGGCCCTACTTGTGGTTGGTGAAGAAATGTGCTGAATTTTATTTCAAATGTGGTGGGTGGCAATAGTAGCAGGTAAAGCCATCAGGTAGCAGGTCAAGTCTGCTTCGGCGTGCTAACATTTTTCTATAAATAGAGGGCTAAGTTAGAATTCAAAATCACACCAGAAACATAAGCTTTCTCTCTTTCTCTCTCTATATTATCGAGCGTATTTTATGAGTATTTAGATACTTTGTGAGTTTTTATTTATCAGTGTAAGTTTCTTTCAGCCTTATACCGATATTCCGAACAGAATTACTGTTATCTTGAGGTAAGGGATGTTATTTTCTTCTTAAATGATATTATTTTCTTCAATATCATTATGTCAAAATATTAGTTTGAACTTTTTATCAAATTTAAAACTTTTTGTGTCGGGATTACTATTCACGTATACGGCACTATTCACGTATACGGCACTATTCACGAATACGACACTATTCACCGACAAATAAATTTTTTTCTTTTTGTCCAAGATGTCTATTATGGTTACTATCTTTGATTGTATCCATGTTTTGATCTTTATTTTTGAATTCTACTTCACAATTAGTTGTTATGGAGTATTATTGTACTTGGATAAACTGTAATACGAATCCCTAATATTTGTCCTTCTGTCTCACTAGATTCATTTTCTTTAAAATATTTTTCATCATCCTCAGTCCTAAATGATGACATTACTGAATATCTTTGGCCTGTAGTGCAAAGATGAATGATTAACTGGTGAATATCTTTGGCCCGTAGTGCAAAGATGAACATGTGTTGAGATGAACATAACCGACTGGTGATACAAATGAATATCTTTGGCCTGTAGTGCAAAGATGAATATTTGATTCAAGATGTATATTGATTGATGTTACAAGGATAAAATATCGTTGATGGGCTTTTAAATCTTAGAAGATAGTTGAATTCATTCTCTACTTGACTCTTCTAATGGTTTGTTGTTTCCGCTGCAGTTGTTGATCTAAAACTTGTTGTCAATTATATTTTATCAGATTTTTTTCTGTTGAAGACTAATGATAAGTTGTTGTATATTATCTTAGTCATAATATTCTTTACTAGGCTAGTTGAGCTCACCCTTTTTCTTTTTTGTTTCATTTTTCTCAGGAGGCGAGAATACAGCGGGAACTAGTCGGGGTGTGGAGTGATGTTTCTAGTCAGTGTCCTCACTATTTTATAAAATAGTGTTTCAATAATTGTAATGAGGACTTATTTGAGTGTGGATATTGTCTAGAAGACAATATTTGTATTTAAACTCACAGTATTGTGTTGTCGTATTTTGCGCGACAAGAGTTTTAATGAAGTTGCATTTGTTTTTGTACCATGTATTTGGCGACTCAGAATGGGTGATGTATACCTATTTTGGGGGCGTCACAAATTAAATAAATAAAAGTTGTCTTCAATTGAGTAACGCCAATAATCAAATAAAGTTAAGCAACTAGATGTTTAGTTATTTATCAAGTGGGGGTAATTTGGACATAAGAACTAAATCCTATAATTAGTTTACTATAGAAAGGGTTGGTTTAGTTAAAAATAGGACCCACTTGTAGAAATATCAAATTAGCTTGTGAAAATATCAATTATATATATATATATATATATATATATATATATATATATATATATATATATACGGTCCTGATCTTAAGCTCACCCCTTATCTAGTTCACTTTGCTCACTCCCCTTTAGCGATGGATCGGGTGACGATTCGGTCCGTCGCTATATGTAGAACCGTCGTCTTAGCTTTTAGCGACGAACAACATATAGCGACAAACAACATATAGAGACGGACCGAACATATAGTGATGGACCGAATCGTCATCCGGTCCGTCGCTAAAAGGGGGGTGAGCAAGGTGAGTTAGATAAAGGTTGAACTTAAGATCCGGACCGATATATATATATATATATATATATATATATATATATATATATACACACACACACACACACAGGTTAACGGTCAGAAAATCAATCTCCTTACCTTCAGAATCCCAAAAGATATATATGAACATAACCAAGATATGAGCGATTTTTGAATTTTAAAGCTAACTGCTAGAATAAAGGAATAAACATTTAGAAAGATTAGTAGCATAAAATCAGTCATACAAAAAATCTTTTGACTTAGTAAAACAAGGTTGAAATTTTCAAAATTGATTTTGTTTCCAAACTAACTTTAAATCTTTTGAAATTTGAAAATTCAGCTCTAAGGAATATAAGAAGGATTGACTCGGTTTTCAAAAGAGACTTCAAAGATTTGATTTTGAAATAACAGCTCTTTGGAATAAGGGATAATATCTTTGATATTAAAATACCTTTGGAAAACATGGCTAAATATTTTCTCCATTGATTTGGTTTCCAAAAATAGCTTTTTAAATGATTTGAATTTAAGCTCATAAAACCTTTTTAAAATTATTTCCAGCAAAATAAAATTGCCTTGAAATTAATTAATCAAGCTAGAAATCCTTATATTTGATTTCCTATTTGAGATTCTAGGGACCTAACCATGTGGCGGCTCTAAGCAACATTTCATTATGAAGATCCACTTGAAATCTTGATACATGCATAATTAGTTCATAACCTGAAAATCACAAAACATCTTCATACAAAATATATGTTGTCATCATTAACATAAAAACTCATAAATCAACATTCTCCCCCTTTTTGATGATAATAATATATAACTCTACAAAGCAACTTGTTATCATTAAAATCAATAATATATATAAATCAACATTCTTGATCCCCCTTTTTGATGATAATAACCTACAATATATAACTCTCCCTAAATATATAGCTTCCCCTAAAACCATGCATATAATCATTATGAACAAGTTGATTGATTTATTTAGTCATTCATGAATTATAACATATGCATATCAATTTAGATATCTCTCCCCCCCTTTGTAATCTACAAAAATAATTCACATCAATTTATATATTAAGTTATCTCTCCCCATTTGGCATCATTAAAAAATAAGCGCAAGGATAAAGATAAAAAAAAAATTGGAGCAAATTGATAACAATATCACATATAACAACTAAACAAAATGATCATACATTTGTGCTTTGTTACCTATATATCAATATTTTTACCAGTAGTAAGCTTGGCAGTTGTGCTCCTTATTGTAGCTTTGGATTTTGTATTTTCATAACCAATCCTCTTCAAAATCTTATCTTGTGGTCCTCTTAATTTTAAGGTCTTTAATGCTCAGGTTAAGATGATGATTTTTTACTATTCTGGTTGTTCATGGAAACCTAACTTCAGTCATTTGTTCCTCTGGTTCGTGTTCATGAATGTCTAATAATATATGACGTTTTAGAGTTGTGCACAAG
>CM029014.1:218954896-219084896 GCA_016801055.1 Panax notoginseng | reverse complement strand
TTTCTAAAACAACTTATATTAAGGAACGGAGGGAGTACTCCATTATGTGGAATTAATATTAATTTTTTAAAGTTAATTTAAGATATATTTTTTATATTTAAAGTTATATAAATTATTTTAAATTAAAAAATATATAATCATAAAGTTTGTTATAAATTATCTTAATTATAAATTTTAATGTTTTCAAAAGACAAATAATTAACCTCAATTTTAAAATTAAAAATATTTTAAATTGACTTTGAAAAAATTTAAATTTTATATGATATTTACAAAGTAGTGTATATATAGTTAAGGAATTCCTCATACATTTAGGTCTCAAGTTCAATACCCATCAAAAACGTGAGGTTAAGTATGACATGAAAAAATGACATATCTGTAGTACCCCACATGTGGTTATAACTTATAACTCATGTATACCTACGTTATATTCTAATAAAAATATCATATCACAACACATGCAACACAATATCAACACAAAAGGGTTCAAATAAGTATATGTTAAATCGAACCGAATCATTAACACAAGTCTCCAGACATAAATTAATATGTACTTTTCTACAAACATCAAAATAAATTTTAGACATGATGCACTAGTCTAAAAAGTACAAATATGAGTTCCAATATCAACGCCAAAACGAAATTATCATAATAAATTTGACAAGGAATAATAATAAAAGGCAATACTAAATTTCTAAACGAGTAGCAAAACGAATAAATTAAAATTAAAAGAGTCTCGCTGAAAGAATACGAAATCCGTATCTGAATTAAGCAATATAATACCCAAAATTTATATTCCAAATATGACTTGTTAAGTTAAATCTCTTTCGTCCAAACTAATCAAAAAAATAAATAATTTATAAATTTAACAAGTTATATAATATTAAATTTTACCATAATTAACTTTTATAATTGTGCTAAACTTCTGAATTCATATATAAACATTTTATTGTCACTACTGCCATATTTTAATTAGTCAGTTCAATTGCCTTATTATATACATTATTATTTAACAATGTTCCGGCTGAAGGTCAGTTATTATTGGAAAAAATCATATGTCCAAGTTAAAGGCAATTAACCAATTAATTTTACATGCTTAAAACACAATACCAACTTTCAAAAAACATATTATACAATAATTTCAAGTTCTCACTTAATATTATTTTATCTATTCATTACGATATATATATATATATATATATATATATGTTAATTACATAGCTTTTGATCTTCCATTTATTTATTGGTTCTATGATTTCATTTTTTCGCAGATAGCCAAATCCACATCCCTTATATGTGCGCGCGGGGGATTGTTCTATTATTATATATATGGGGACTGATCACAGCAAACGTTATAAAAAAGAGACTAATTTTATAATACATTACCATCCTTCATTCAAAGATTAAACGGATTAATAGAACTCCCATCTATAATTTAATTTTTAATATTTTATAATTTAATATTATAGACGAGACAAAAAATCAAAATACCCCTCTTTATAAAAATCAAATGACATCCGTAATAAACTGCGGAGCCTTTCCATTTTTAATTCAGTGCATTTTTTTCTCTCTCCTTTGCCATATCTTCTTCGGTATATCTTCTTCAACTAATCCTTTTGATTAAAAATACTTTAATCAGGATCAAAATAAAAAATAAATTTGCACATAAATCATGATAGTAAAGAATCACGACTATGAATTGGGTTTCATAGGTCAAAATTATGGATTTTGTTTGTAAAAATTAATCAAAAGATGTGATTTTGCTACCGTGAGTACCCACCCATTTGCAAGATGTGTTGAAGCTCTAATTTGTGGCATATATATTTTTCAGTTTTACAGAGCCCTTTAATCTGATAATTGTTAAAATTGAAAGAAACTTGAAGAGGTATTATGTCAATGGGGTTTGATTTTAAAGGAGAGGAAAAACAGAGGATAGGTTAGGTTGGATTTGCATTTTTCATGTCTCATATGGGTCTTGCTCTGATTGCCGACGATAAGCTGATTGATAACATTAGTTTGGATTTAGAGGTTGATAAAGATGAAATCAACCTATATACAGAAGATATATTGCAGTATATACTGCAGAAGATATGGTAGAGGAGAGAGAAAAAAATGCACTGAATTTAAAAATGGAAAGGCTTCGCAGTTTAATAATGTGGTTTGATCTTTATAGAAGGGGCATTTTTGTTTTCTGTCCCGTCCGCAGTTTAGTATTAAACTGCGGAATACTGAAAATTAAATTACGGAATACTAAAAATACGGGAGTTCTATTAATTCGTTCGATATTCGGATGGAGGATCGTGATGTATTGTAAGGTTAGTATCTTTTTTATAGCGTTTGCTATGGATCGATCCCATTATATATATTCCGGTTCTCCAACGAACAAGTGAACAAGCGAATACGGACCGATCATAGTCCTATGACGACGGTTTTTGACTATAACGACGAAGCTGTAGCCCAAGTTTGTAGTAGAATATATATATATATATATATATATATATATATATATATATATATATATATATCTTTACAATTGATTTAAGAGTCATAATTTTATCTCACCTTTGTTAAATGAATTTCCTTCCTCTTTGTATTAGAAGTTTTCAAACGATCGCTTTCTCCCTTACAAGAAACCGTTTGAGTATATTCCGATCGCTTTCTCCCTTACAAGAAACCGTTCGAGTATATTCGGATTTTAGTTCTAAGAGTTTCACACACACTTGCTCGTAATGGTTTTCGATTTGACTTATTCAAGTAAAACTTATATTTTTTTTCCTTAAACTCGCTTGAAACGGGAAGAATTTTTTTTTTCTTTTCTTCTTGTACAATCTGAAAATGTACAGTCCTTACGTTGATAAAACCACACAATCAAACAAATAAAAAAAATCTCTCTTTTTGTTCTTCTGCTTCTTCTCTTTTGTGAATCGATTAGTCCTTCCTCTTTAGGTTGTATCTTGTGATGAAGTAGCATCATCTTTAATCCCAAAGTCTAGTAGCTCGTCATCTGTTGTGGTAATTATCTCATCACTTTCAGTATTTTCCATGGACAAATACTCCAGAGCAGTAACAACATCACAAATTAAAGGCCTTGTACTAGCTTCTTCTTGTAGACACATGGCTGCCACAGCTAGAGCTTGATATAGACCCTTTACCGGGTACTTCTCTTCAAGCAATGGGTCAGCCATCAATCTAAACTTTTGTTTGTCCTTAAACATTGGTTGTGCCTGCAAAAACCATAAAATTAAACCCACTTTCATAACTTCTTAAGCTATGTCTGGCAACTCAATTCCAAGCGCTTTTAATTTGAAACTAAATTTCAATTCTATGGAACTGCAAATGTGCTTTCAATTCCAATTCCAGAGCTCGAAATTGTGTTGCCAAATTCCAAAAGATATATCAATATCGGAGAATGTATTCGTAGTACTTACCCAAGCAACTAAATTTTGTTCCTGTGTTGGTCTTGTGGTATCAATAGCTCTTCGGCCTGATATTATCTCAAGAAACACGACTCCAAAGCTATAGACATCGGATTTAGTTGTCAGCTGGCCTGTCATTGCATACTCTGGTGCACAATAGCCATAAGTTCCCATCACCCTTGTAGACACATGATCATCTTCTCCTGTTGGACCTAACTTAGCAAGTCCAAAATCGGATAGCTTAGGATTGAACTCATTGTCTAATAATATGTTTGATGCTTTGAAATCGCGATAAATAATTGGAGGGTTTGCAGTATCATGCAAATACTCTAGTCCTTGAGCTGCTCCTTTCGCTATTTTCATCCTTGTATACCAATCAAGAGGAGGCCTTTCCACCGAGACCTCTGACAAAAAAAGTAGAGAATGAATCAATGGCTATAAGATACAGTACATATAGCTCTCTATTGTACTTCTGTATTACTTCTCCCTCCAAAATTAGAAATACATTTGTGTAAGGACGACTTTAAATCGTAACATCGTTAGAAATACAGTAGTGGTACATGATTCTACTTAATCAAGTAAATATAAAAGTAATGGCATTTAAGGAATTTCATGTGACTTTATAGTCTGTATCTTTAATTTTGAAATTAATAGAAAAAGAAATGTATATCTAATTTTGAAACACAGGGAGTAAAAATCATTACCAAGAAGGTGATCTTCCAATGATCCATTCGACATGTATTCGTATACCAAGATTCTTTGGCGGCCATCAGCACAATATCCCAGCAGATTGACAAGGTTTGGGTGGTGTACAAGACTTAGTGTCAAAACCTCAGCCAGAAACTCTCTATTTCCTTGTACTCCATTCATGTCAAGTTGCTTTACTGCAACAATCTAAAGGACAAAAAAGCAGAACTTTTTTAGACAGACTTTACAAATTGGAAAGAAAACACAACACAAATGCAGAGAAAGAGACTTGATTTGTGCGCGTAATCTGTCCTTTGTACACTCTCCCAAATCCTCCCTCGCCTACGAGTAGTTCAGGATTGAAGTTGTGAGTTGCTGCAGCCAGTTCTCGGAATGTGAAAACCTCTGGAGCAACTTTTATATTTCCATATTTGAGTATGTCATCAGCTAGCATTTGCTGCTTGCTAATTCCTGCAAATTTTGCATTAGTAAAACCATTTGGTTGGAGGTACATATTTGGGATTTACTAAATTCAATGGAAAGGTAAAATACCAAAAATAAAATTAGAGAAGCCATAAATTGAAGGCAATGAGATGCTAAATTTAAAAGAGCAAAATGAGAACCTTATGTGACCATGGCATTACCTCAATAAGAAAAACATATGCATAGGGTTAATTGTTGCAATCAATAGAAATCTTTGCAATAATCCAAAAATATTTGATAACATATTAAATTAAACATTGATTACATATATAAAATTATGTTCTTGAAACTTGAAGAACCTGTTTTACTCCTGGCAATGGAGGATAACGCGTCGACATGGTTATGTTTCTTGCTGTTCCTGATGTCCTGCAGAGAACTCTTTGAGAATTTTAAGGTTGTCTTCTTCATTGAATCGGTACGAATAATTCCACAACATGCAAAAATGACCATCTCCTTCCTACCCCTCCCCTTTGAAAATTAGCCTAATTAATCCCCTCCTCTTTTCGGGGATCCAAAAACAATTATAGAAACTGGAATTCCTTCATTGCAAATAACCACCAAATTTCCACGACTCTTGGCAAATGTTTTATTAATGTACCCCATTAATTTAGCATACCTAAAGGAAACTTGGAGATATTAATGTAAAGATGTTGCATGCTTAGAGATAAATGGGACTGTTATATTGGGACGGACCAGGTTTATGGTATTTCATTATAAAAAATTTCATGAACCCCGTATGGTTATGGTTTGAATGATATTGAATCTTGTTTCTGGATCCGACAGAGTTTTGGCTCATATTATGTTCATTCATATATATTGAGCTGTTAATTAAATTTGGAGATTTTGGGAGGAAAAAAAAGAGAGCTGAATTATAGGAGTTCTTTCTAGCGGTTGTGGGATTAACTAATTTATTTGATGTCTCGTAACCAACTTTTGTTGGGTTTAACAAGATTTTCGGTATATATACGTAGAATCAAATACATGCATGCATACGAATCGGATATAAAATAAAACTGAATAAAACTAACCCGATTTCGCGCGTATGCAAATTTATCTATATTGACCGTTGCTCTTTCCATGCTAGTCACCAACATCACAAATCAATCTTGAAAATACCATTATTTTTTTAGTTAAATGAAAACACCATTTTTCTCTTTCCTTTTCCTTTGTTGCCTCGCTTCACGTTATTCCACCCAACCCCACCATTCCACCCCCTCTCCACGGCACCCCTTTCCCTTTTGTTGCTTTGTTTCGTTCCAAAATGGTTCACCCATTCATGCAAATTGTGGGCCCAAGTATAAATTAGGGTTCACATGTGACCTAAAAGAATTAAATGACAAAGTGAAATTGCGGAAATAAATGAGCATGACCCGAGAGAAGCCTCCACGTGTTTCAAGGCAGAAGACTCATGGAGGCGACTTATTTTGAGAATTGATTGAGGGATTGGATTGATGGCTAGAAGAACAGGACGATCTGGGCATTATTATGGTGACCAAGGGTATTTCTGGAATTTTCTCGAGATCATGTGCTTGGCACGTGACCACTTTCCAGGAAACCCTATAAATACCCCTTCCATTCCATTAGGAAGGGACTTTTGGGGGCTTTCTCTTTTGGACCTCATTTTGGACTCTTGGACCTTTTGGAAGACTAAGATACTTAGAGATCCTCTCTCAACCCGAAGCACTCAAGAAGGCTCTCTGAATCCTTACTACCCTAATAAGGTTCTCGGATTCAAAGAGTTCTGCCACGTGTTGTTGGAGTAATTGCTCACCTGTTCTTCTCACATCTTCAATCAATCAATCAATTCCTTACTTTTCGTAGATTTCTCTCTTCCTCGGCCAACACGAAACCCTAACCCTAGCAAGGTACGATTTCTTTGCCCACATTTCTTTGACGACTCTGCCGGGGAGGTGTAGAATTCGTGAAGGGTATGCCCAGAACTCGAAGTAGGAGAACTACAGGAAGAGTTTCACCAACAAATAGCATTACCTCACCGGATCCAGTTCCAAGGCAAGCAAATCAAGCTTTCCAAAGCGTGAATCTAAATATCGATCAATCTATCCTTGAAGATGCCTCGGAAGGAAGTTCAACATCATCGTACATGGATGATCAACAACCAACGAATGTGAGGCAGACAGACGCGAGAAGGCAAGGCGAGGAAGAAAGTGGAGAGCAGACAAATGTTGTGCAATTGAAGATGCTCAAGGCATTGAAGGAAGCACGAGAAGGACAAAGGATGATGATGTCTATAATGCTAGAGATGTAGAGGAATCAAGAGGAAATGGAGAATTTCCGCCAACAGTTGATGCAAATCCCCACTTTCAAGGCCATGTTTCCAAGCAGTTCGCAGGAGAAACGAGCAGGAGTGGAGGACAACAACAACAACAATAATAACATAGAGAATCAAAATGTACCTCTATTAACGGAGAATCAGTCAGTTGCAAACATCAACTTGGAACCCCAAAAACAGTGATGACATGCCACAACCCAGACTAGAAGCAAGCCAGCCTCAGACAAACATCATCACGACCACTCTCCCCGCATTTTCATAAGTGCAGATACCAACCATCCCAAGCCTCGTCCAACGAACCAGCCCACAAGCGCAACCGATACATAATTTACATGATGCTAGTGTACATCAACCAATTTTTGTACCATACACACGGCCAATGCTGCCATACATCACAACACCACATAGAGTCCATACCACGAGCCAATATGTGACAAAGGATGATATGATCGATGTGATCAATCAACTTCACAAGAAGACATCCCGACCTTCAAATTAAGTTAGACTTTACTCCACCTTACCCGGCACATATTCAGAGACAACCTTACCCGGTAGGGTATATTGAGCATCCCCCGCAATTTCCAAAATACAATGGGGAGAAAGGAAATGACAGGGAACACATTACTAGGTTCGTGGAGTCGATGTCTCCATGGTTAGGTTATGATGAAATGAACAATCACAATTTGTTGATGAGGGAATTTAACAAGACTTTGACGGATAATGCCTTCAGTTGGTACTACAACTTAGAGAAGAGATCAGTCCATGATTGGAATGATCTAAAATTATAATTTTTTAAGAAATTTTTCTATGTGCAGAAACAGGTAACCATCGTAGAGCTCATGCGATTCAAGCAGAAGCCAAACGAGGAGCTGTTAGATTACGTGGATAGGTTCAGGGCCCAAGCACAGAAGTGTGCAGAGCCAATTGAAGAAAAGAACTTGTTTAGCATATGCAACAATGATGCTTTAGACGCCTTCAAGCACCACCTCATTAATAAAGCTTGTGATTCATTTGCGACCCTCTCATCTTTTGCACAAGACTTGGGAGGAATCATGACATTGCCCGCCAGCCATGGAATGGTTATATGGAAGGGCAAGAGGACAGCAACTGTGGCTTTGGTGGATTCTTAGTCAAAACCACAAGGGTGAAAGAGGGAGAAGAATGAGAAATTTGAGCGAAACAGAGAAAAGCATGGGGACAAGTATACCAGAATGCCAGTTCTGGAGGCTATCAGATGCACCAAGAAGGCATTCAGGAGCCTGTACGAATAATGGGTTGAGCACGGAGTGGTGAAGCCTCCAAGGCCCTGGTTGGTTGTAACGGAAGAGATGAAAAGAAGACCGGATTTCTGTGTATACCACCAATATGCAGGACATTCCACTATGGATTGTTACAGTCTGCGGAGGATATACCATGAGAAGCTGGCGGCCGGGGAGATTAAACTAGGAGAAGAAATGTGCAACACTATCACCCATGGTGCAGTCCCGGAAGTCAAGAACCCAAATACTGGCTCTACCATTGAAAAAAATCTGAATTACAGATGAATTAAAAATTCACCCAAGATGGTGGTCCACCAAAAATGGTGGTTTGAGTCCTCAGGAGTATCCCTTCCCAAGTATTTGGATAACCAAGGGAGGAGGCACGAGAATTGACGAATTAAAAAAAATCCACCCAAGATGGTGGTCCACTCTAAATGGTGGTCAAGTCTTCGTATCCTGCACTTACCAAGAAATTGGACGACCCAAATGACGAGGCATCCGATATCAAGTCCTCGTAGACTGCACTTGCCAAGAAATTAGACAACCCAAGTGACGAGGCACCCAATTTTAAGTCCTCGTAGACTGCACTTGCCAAGAAATTGGACGACTCAAGTGACGAGGCACCCAATTTTAAGTCCTCGTAGACCGCACTTGCCAAGAAATTGGACGACCCAAGTGACGAGGCACCCGAGTGTTACACTTTATCATCAAAAGTGAATGAGGCACCTGACTATAAGTCCTCGTAAGTTATACTTTCACCTTCAAAAGTAATCGAGCCACCTGACTAAAAGCCCTCGAAAGGTTACACTTTTAACTTCAAAAGTGATCGAGGCACATGAGTATAAACCCTCAATCCCGAATAAAAAAGAGTTACATTATCTCTAAAAGTGGCGAACGTTATGCTTTCTCCGACAAAAGCAAGATTTATTTGAAAAGTTACTCTTTTTGTTAAAAGTAATCTGATTATCAATAAATTGTCAAACTTTCACTTATACTTGAATATTTTTTTTGATTTATTAAAAAGAAAATTATAGATTCAAGTGTTGGTTTGCATGAAATCGAAAAGAAAAAAAAAACATGCTTTTTTCTTTTTAACAAAATTTATGTTTGTTGTTTTATAAGGCCTATTGTTGTCTTGGAGTATTAATTTGAACAACTTAAGATTCAATGTTAAATATTGAGTTTTAAGAAATCATTCAAATTAAGGGCAATCAATAAGGATAAAGAAACTCTATTTTGATAAATGAAATATGTGTAAATGAGTTTCTGATACATGAAAACGAAAAGACTACAAAAGGCCATGATTTAAAGGCCATGACATATCAAATTGAAGAGGGGAAATAGCTAAAGCCTCCAAGTCAGCAATGGCAGTCTCATGAATCCTAAGATTTTTTGCTCTCAGCTCCTTAACCTCTTGGGTAGTTGACTCTAAGTCCCATCGTTGGCACTCTACATCCCGAAGCTTGGACTTTAGATCCCGAGACTTGGCCTCCAATTTTCTTACGGCTTCGTCAAGATCTGGGAGTTGTACTGAAAAGCAGTCATCCTCACAATTGCGTATAGCAACCTCCGAACGAAGTGCAACAATATAAAAATTTGACTTGAGAAGATCCAGCCTAGTACAAAAAGGCCCACGGCTGCAAGGTCGTCTACATTATCGCTAAATTGCTTCAAGTCCTCGACTCGCAAAGAACCCAATGGGAACATCATCATCCTCTTCATCAGCATTGGCCTTCTTGATGACTTCTTGATTCTGAAGATGCGAGAAATTTCAAGAGAGAATAAGAAGGATAAGATTGAAGATTTTCCAAGATATCCAAGGAGAGCTCCTCTAAGGCTCGTCCTCCTAGGTTTTTCCCCCTAGAGGTTCCCTCTAATAGGACTTTCATTTTCGAGACTTACAAAAAATCAAGCTCCGCGAATTGTTTAGAAACTTGAATCAAGACTTCAACACTTGGAACATTTTGCGCGATCATCCCACCAAAGGCGTGACTCATGTGCAGGGGGCAAATGCTTACTGGTAGATGGCATAGACATCTTCCAGATTAGGGGTACTGAATTCCCCCTAAGCAGTGATGAATGTGCATGTAGAGGAGCACCAAAGTGAAATAAACATGGTAAGACCATCATGGTTCTATTTGCGGGGAAAGTCCCTGCATAGTTGAATGCAATAAAGAATGTCAGCCCTCCTTTTAGTATAACCACATAATCACATTCTCAAGTATCTCGTTGGTCCAATACTTCCATCCATGAAGGCGGCCAGATCAATGAATCGGACAAGAAGCGAATGGGATTGAAAGGGTACTCGTGTTCCTCTATGCATATACGGGGAATACAATCGAAATGGGGAAAGTCATCACAACACTCGCAAGTCGCTGCACATAGAAACAAGTCTTCCTTCTTTGGCGAAAAAAAACTAGACGGTCATAAGCCTGAACGTGCTCCCAAAAGGCGTCAGAAGGAACAAAATAGGGGAACCCTTCCCCAATCACTGAGGAATGGTGTGACGCCCCCAAAATAAGTATACATCACCCATCTTGAGTCGCCAAATACATGGTACAGAAATCAAATACAAACTTCTTTAATACAATTGTCGTGTAAAAATACAACAAAACATAGCTGAGTTTTTAAACGACTATTGTCTTTTAGACAATATTCACACTCAATGAAGTCTTCATTACAATTATTATCACACTATTTCACATAATAGTGAGGACTACTAAAGCCACTTATCCTGGACCATCACTCCATTTCCCGACTCGTCCCAGCTATATTCTCATTTCCTGAAGAAAACAATGAAAACAAAGGGTGAGCACAACTAGCCCAGTAAGAAATATTATGACTAAGATAATGCAGAATAAATTATCGTTAGTCTTCAACAGTGTTAATGTAAGACCCCGAATTTTATAAAATAAAAATATTCATTTTTTCTTATAATTACAATTCAGTAAATGGTTAAATTGATAAAAGTTAAAGTTATGGGTGATATGTGAAAACTTTTTAAAATACGCAAGTGGTTATAAAATATTCATTGTTGTCGGGGAATATTCGTTTAGTCGTGGAATATTCGTACGACGGCGTAGACATTTGTGGGTCCCATAACAGAATAACTGTCGGATGAAGATAACGACAAAAATTGAGTTTTTATAATTAACGGCGTAGTTATTACCGTTAACACTGTTGGAATACCCGGTGGTTAAAATACAGTAATACGTGTTATTGCACAGTAGCATACGGTATTGCACAGTATTTTTGAAATTATTGATTCTTACGTAAGAAGGCACTACTCAATAATTGTTACAGTAATTACTGTTCAATATTTTATTTTATTGATTCAATAATTGCTACGTTGAAATTTTATATTATTATTGTTCAATAATTGTCACTGCACAGTATTTCTCATTATCAGATCAATAATTTATATTATTTGAATAATATTATTAGATAACATTATTGGTAATGTCTAGAAAGTTCTGTCTAAGGAGAGGTTTGGTCACCTAATTGCGCGCCAGTAAGGAAAAATTCTTATTGGAAAGGCCCCTCTTTCCTGGGAACGGTCTGGTTGTCATAAATGTGATTCTGTAATATTATTTGTGAATAATTAATTATTGATTCATATGATAAGGAAATATTTATTTTATGTGGATATAAATGAGGGATATATTTTTGTGGTTAAAAATGAAGGAGTTAATGTTGAGGTGTTTTATCTGTATTTTTGTCGGAACGGAGGTATTGAAAATCAAATTAGGATTTTTGAGATATTTTTCGAGGGTTATAATTTTTAATCCGACCGTTAGATCGTGGTAATATTTGGATATATTATACATATATAAGTTGAGTATATGTTCACAAATTTTGAACCGTTAAAAATGAACGTATGATTTATTATGAATTTTACGAGATGACTAGTTCAGAAATTATTGAATTTTCGGAGTTTATCATTTTGGTAGAAAATTCTAGAATTGGTGGGCCCCACTCTTGGTTGGTAAAAAAATGTGCTGAGATTTTTATTGAAATGTGGTGGGTGAGAATAGTAGCAGGTAAAGCCATCAGGTTGCAGGTCAAGTCTGCTTCGGCGTGCTAACATTTTCCCTATAAATAGAGGGCTAAGTTAGAATTGAAAAACACACCAGAAACATAAATTTTCTCTCTTTCTCTCTCTATATTATGAAGCATATTTTGTGAGTTTTTAGATACTTTGAGAATTTTTATTCAGTACAAGGTTCCTTCGGCTTTACATTCTGGTCAGAAATACTGCTCTTTTGAGGTAAGGGATTGTAAGGGATAGTAAGGGATAGTAAGGGGTGTTATATTCTTCTTAAAATGATATTTTCTTTAATATCATTATACCAAAATGTTGGTATGAACTTTTTATCAAATTTAGAACTTTTTGAGTCGGGATTACTATTCACGTATACGGCACTATTCACGTATACGGCACTATTCACGTATACGGCACTATTCATGTATATGACACTATTTACGTATATGACATTATTTACGTATACGGTACTATGTACGAATACGAAAAACTATTCATGAGTTACTATTCATGAGTTACTATTCACGAGTTACTATTCACAAGTTACTATTCACGGGTACTATACACGACAAAAATTGGTTTCTTTTTTTGACCAAATTATCGTTGATTTATGATTGTTGCTCTCGAAAATAAATACAGTTGTTGATCATATTGTTTTTATTATCATATATAACATTTTTATAACCCTGATGTTGAATTTCTCTTTCACTTGAGTGTAAAGATGGGTAAATTATTGGTATGATCGTGACTGAGGAATGTCTTTGGCCTGTAGTGCAAAGATGAATTGTTAACTGCTATGATCATGACCATTGAATTTATAATTGAATATCTTTAGCTTAAGTGTAAAGATGAATTGATTAACATGGTTATAATTATGGTGTATATAAATTCTGAAATGATTATATATTTCTTTGAGATATGAATATATTTGGCCTGTAGTACAAATATGAACTGTTGAGGAATATATTTGGCCTGTAGTGCAAAGATGAATTGTTGACGAATATCTTTGGCCCGTAGTGCAAAGATGACCTGCTGTTGAATATCTTTGGCCAGTAGTGCAAAGATGAACTGTTGACGAATATCGTTGGCCTGTAGTGCAGAGATGAATTTATTAGTATGATTATGAACATGAACTGTGATTTGGTATAACCATGATGTTTGATGTTTCAGGTGATAAAAATTATCTTTGTCCTGGATGAGAAAAGGAATTTAGAATTACAATTACGATTATGAGTTATACACGTGATTGTGGACAGGAATTGTTGATTGATGTTACAGGGATAAAACATTATTGGTGGACTTTTAACGTGGAAAAGATAATAGACTTTATAGTCTATTTGACTCTTCTAATGAATTGCTCATTCCGCTGCAACTATGGTTGAGAAGTTTTATCATCTAACAAATGTTCTAATTCTCTGATTTATTACTGATGAAGGCTATTGATAATTTAATTATCTTTAGACATGATATTCTTTACTGGGCTAGTTTTGCTCACCCTTTTGCTTCACAATTCCTTTTCAGGTAATAAGAGTGTAGCTGGGTCGAGCGGGGGTAACAAGGGAATAGAACGGTGGTCTCTAGCTGTGGAGTTCTCCCTAAGCAGTATAGAAAAGTTCATTTAATAGTTATATTTGGTGAATCCAATAGGGTAAGGTGTACCCAACGTTAGAAGGGTGTTTTGCCACTATCATACAAGATGTCTAACGACATACAACCTTGTGTCATCATAAGGCAGGGTTGTGCACATCCACTTGCTGAGTATATCTACGAGCACTACCTATATAATCTTGGTGTTTGTTTGAAGTATAATTCACGATTAAAGACAGTGGAGATAATGATAAGTCAAGAGAAGACTCACCATTGGGAAGAATATGATAGTAATCTTCTCATTTTTCTTTGGGGTCTATTGGGTCAACCAAGGATAATTCTGTGGCCATATGATATCTATCATAACCTAGACGCATGGCCTCCCATGTACCAAGGTTTTCTTGAGCACTTCCCAAAGATTCTAATTTCTAAAACAGTCTTTGACTATACCTTTATGTAAGGTGCCACTGTGAGGTGTTGTCCACGGTTGGGACATGTGTCACATTTGGTATATATTTGTATCCAAACTCATAGCATATGTGTTGTTGTATTTTATACGACAATTGTTGTAATAAAGTTGTAGTTGTTTTCTGTACCATGTATTTGGCAACTCAGAATGGGTTGGATGGAATGGACCTGTTTTGGGGTCGTAACATTTTGGTATCAGAGCTATAAGTAAAGAGCCCCGAGCCCCGAGCCTCTCGCTAGTGACTTCTTGTTGATGGGGGATGCACCGAAGCCAGACTCTCCGTAGGGGACGCCGTTCTGCGGTGGCAAACTGATAGGTATCAATGTAAGGTGCTGACATAGGTTGGTGTCCAGAGTTACATTTTGGTATCAGAGCTTAGGGATATGGTCTCTGGCGGAGATCGGGGAATATAACTAGGAGGGGAGAGATGTGTAAATCCTTCGCTAGTGTGTCCTACCTAAGCTTATTTGTTGGTCAGTCATAATATCGGGATATTATGTGATATGTTAATTTGTTAAATTAACCCTTGTTTTGAAGCTGTATTCTAGAATGATATTTGAAATACAGGAGATAAGCAATGAAGAAATTATGATGACAGGAAAGATGGAATCTGAAATGAAAGGAAGGTATTCTCAACTCTTTGAAATACCAAGTACGTAAATTTCGGGGACGAAATTTCATTAGGAGGGGAGATTGTAAGACCCCGAATTTTATGAAATAAAATATTTAATTTTTCTTATAATTACAATTCAGTAAATGGTTAAATTGATAAAAAATTAAAGTTATGGGTGATATGTGAAAACTTTTTAAAATACGCAAGTGGTTATAAAATATTCATTGTTGTCGGGGAATATTCGTTTGGTCGTGGAATATTCTTTCTGTCGGGAAATATTCGTACGACGGCGCAGACATTTGTGGGTCCCATAACAGAATAACTATCGGATGAAGATAACGACAAAAATTAAGTTTTTATAATTAACGGCGTAGTTGTTACCGTTAACACTGTTGGAATACCCGGTGGTTAAAATACAGTAATACGCGTTATTGCACAGTAGCATACGGTATTGCACAGTATTTTTGAAATTATTGATTCTTACGTAAGAAGGCACTACTCAATAATTGTTACAGTAATTACTGTTCAATATTTTATTTTATTGATTAAATAATTGCTACGTTAAAATTTTATATTATTGTTGTTCAATAATTGTCACTGCACAGTATTTCTCATTATCAAATCAATAATTCATATTATTTGAATAATATTATTAAATAACATTATTGGCAATGTCTAGAAAGTTCTGTCTAAGGAGAGATTTGGTCACCTAATTGCGCGCCAGTAAGGAGAAATTCTTATTGGAAAGCCCCTTCTTTCCTGGGAACGGTCTGGTTGTCATAAATGTGATTCTGTAATATTATTTGTGAATAATTAATTATTGATTCATATGATAAGGAAATATTTATTTTATGTGGATATAAATGAGGGATATATTTTTGTGGTTAAAAATGAAGGAGTTAATGTTGAGGTGTTTTATCTGTATTTTTGTCGGAACGGAGGTATTGAAAATCAAATTAGGATTTTTGAGATATTTTTCGAGGGTTATAATTTTTAATCCGACCGTTAGATCGTGGTAATATTTGGATATGTTATACATATATAAGTTGAGTATATGTTCACAAATTTTGAACCGTTAAAAATGAACGTATGATTTATTATGAATTTTACGAGATGACTGGTTCAGAAATTGTTGAATTTTCGGAGTTTATCATTTTGGTAGAAAATTCTAGAATTGGTGGGCCCCACTCTTGGTTGGTAAAAAAATGTGCTGAGATTTTTATTGAAATGTGGTGGGTGAGAATAGTAGCAGGTAAAGCCATCAGGTTGCAGGTCAAGTCTACTTCGGCATGCTAACATTTTTCTGTAAATAGAGGGCTAAGTTAGAATTGAAAAACACACCAGAAACATAAGTTTTCTCTCTTTCTCTATCTATATTATGAAGCATATTTTGTGAGTTTTTAGATACTTTGAGAGTTGCTATTCAGTACAAGGTTCCTTCGGCTTTACATTCCGGTCAGAAATACTGCTCTTTTGAGGTAAGGGATTGTAAAGGATAGTAAGGGATAGTAAGGGGTGTTATATTCTTCTTAAAATGATATTTTCTTTAATATCATTATACCGAAATGTTGGTATGAACTTTTTATCAAATTTAGAACTTTTTGAGTCGGGATTACTATTCGCGTATACGGCACTATTCACGTATACGGCACTATGCATGTATATGGCACTATTTACGTATATGACATTATTTACGTATACGGTACTATGTACGAATACGGAATACTATTCATGAGTTACTATTCATGAGTTACTATTCACGAGTTACTATTCACGAGTTACTATTCACGAGTTACTATTCACAAGTTACTATTCACGGGTACTATTCACGACAAAAATTGATTTCTTTTTTTGACCAAATTATCGTTGATTTATGATTGTTACTCTCGAAAATAAATACAGTTGTTGATCATATTATTTTTATTATCATATATAATATTTTTATAACCCTGATGTTGAATTTCTCTTTCACTTGAGTGTAAAGATGGGTAAATTATTGGTATGATCGTGACTGAGGAATGTCTTTGGCCTGTAGTGCAAAGATGAATTGTTAACTGCTATGATCATGACCATTGAATTTATAATTGAATATCTTTAGCTTAAGTGTAAAGATGAATTGATTAACATGGTTATAATTATGGTGTATATAAATTCTGAAATGATTATATATTTCTTTGAGATATGAATATATTTGGCCTGTATTACAAATATGAACTGTTGAGGAATATATTTGGCCTGTAGTGCAAAGATGAATTGTTGACGAATATCTTTGGCCCGTAGTGCAAAGATGACCTGCTGTTGAATATCTTTGGCCAGTAGTGCAAAGATGAACTGTTGACGAATATCGTTGGCCTGTAGTGCAGAGATGAATTTATTAGTATGATTATGAACATGAACTGTGATTTGGTATAACCATGATGTTTGATGTTTCAGGTGATAAAAATTATCTTTGTCCTGGATGAGAAAAGGAATTTAGAATTATAATTACGATTATGAGTTATACACGTGATTGTGGACAGGAATTGTTGATTGATGTTACAGGGATAAAACATTATTGGTGGAATTTTAACGTGGAAAAGATAATAGACTTTATAGTCTATTTGACTCTTCTAATGAATTGCTCATTCCGCTGCAACTATGGTTGAGAAGTTTTATCATCTAACAAATGTTCTAATTCTCTGATTTATTACTGATGAAGGCTATTGATAATTTAATTATTTTTAGACATGATATTCTTTACTGGGCTAGTTGTGCTCACCCTTTTGCATCACAATTCCTTTTCAGGTAATAAGAGTGTAGCTGGGTCGAGCGGGATTAACAAGGGAATAGAACGGTGGTCTCTAGCTGTGGAGTTCTCCCTAAGCAGTATAGAAAAGTTTATTTAATAGTTATATTTGGTGAATCCAATAGGGTAAGGTGTACCCAACGTTGGAAGGGTGTTTTGCCACTATCATACAAGATGTCTAACGACATACAACCTCGTGTCATCATAAGGCAGGGTTGTGCACATCCACTTGCTGAGTATATCTACGAGCACTACCTATATAATCTTGGTGTTTGATTGAAGTATAATTCACGATTAAAGACAGTGGAGATAATGATAAGTCAAGAGAAGACTCACCATTGGGAAGAATATGATAGTAATCTTCTCGTTTTTTCTTTGGGGTCTATTGGGTCAACCAAGGATAATTCTGTGGCCATATGATATCTATCATAACCTAGACGCATGGCCTCCCATGTACCAAGGTTTCCTTGAGCACTTCCTAAAGATTCTAATTTCTAAAATAGTCTTTGACTATACCTTTATGTAAGGTGCCACTGTGAGGCGCTGTCCACGGTTGGGACATTGTCACATTTGGTATATATTTGTATCCAAACTCACAGCATATGTGTTGTTGTATTTTATACGACAATTGTTGTAATAAAGTTGTAGTGTTTTTCTGTACCATGTATTTGGTGACTCAGAATGGGTTGGATGGAATGGACCTATTTTGGGGTCGTTACAGTTAAACCGATAAAATATAATAAACATCAATTTTAACTGCAGCGGAACAAACAATCTATTAGAAGAGTCAAGTAGAGCATGATATCTACTATCTTCTGTGATTTAAAAAGTTTTTCATCAACTTTATCGCTGAGACTCAGCTTAATAAATAAACCACATCATCGAATCATCCCTGCACTACGGGCCAAGGATATTCATGTAATCATCAATGGTCATGATTATACCGAATAATCCCTGGTCATAATCATACCTACAACTGTCCATTAATGCACTACAGGCCAATGAAGAGTTTTACCACATCATTTATAACATTGCGGTCATGATTATACCGAATAATATATGGTCATAATCATACCAATCAATAGTACATCTATGCACGTAAGCCACATATGACTTTTATCACAATATAAATATGAGGATGATGACAATGATATAAGAATTCAATAAAACAAGTTCAAGGATAAATTTTTAAAGATTTATAATTTAATTTATCCAGAATTCAATAATGTCCAAATTGCCAACATGATACTGCTTTGTAGAGTAAAATTCAAGAATAATACTGTACCAAAAATGATTTAGACAGCAAAGAAATCAATTTTTGTCATGAATAGTACTCCGGGTGAATAGTACCCGAGTGAATAATACCCTGTGAATAGTATTCAGGAATAGTACTCTGTAAATAGTGCTTATGAATAGTACTTTATGAATAGTACTCGTGAATAGTACTTTGTGAATAGTACCCTGTGGATAGTACTTTATGAATAGTACCGTAAAAATGAATACTACTCATGGACAATACTCCGGCATGAAAAGCTTAAAATTTAATAAGAATGTGCAGAAAATATCCTTGTAAAACAATACTATTTGAAGCGCAAATTTTAAGGATATTCTACTAATTTCACGGAGTATAGAAGCAATACTTTAATAAAATGAGGGTATAATCAGGAATACGAGACGAAATAATATTACTCACATACTACAAAGTATGAAAGAAAATATTATTCCTTATAAATACTGAAAAAAAATAATACCTCTTACGAATATTAAACGAAAATAATATTCTTTTTGAATATTGAAAGAATATAATATTCCTTACGAATATTAAATAAAAATAATATTTCTTGCTAATATTGAATGAAATAATATTCATATGAATATGAAAAATAATATCTCTTCAGAATATGAAATAAATAATACCCCTTACCAATACGACAAATAATATCTCTTACCTCAAAAGAAGACTGGATACTTGAATAGTGAAGTAGCAAATTTCTCTTCTTCTTTCTCTATATAGCTTCTCTATCTATAGCTTTTCTCTCTATAATTGCTTTTGTGACTCTTAGTGAATTGGTGAGAATGAAAAAAGAATGAGCTTCTATTTATAGGAAAATATAGTTTCGATAATTGCACGTTTTGGGGCTCGAAATATTATAGTATAATACCTTCATCTTTTTCTTTATTTTTAGTTTAGTCCTGCAAGTATTATCAAACTTGCACTACCTCCCCTAATAGTACATCATGTGAATCAATAGTACAATCATGTGAATCAATAGTTCTATACATGTGAAAAAAATAATTACAGTATAGTACCTTCATCTATACCTCAATTTTTAATTTAGTCATGTAAGTATTATCAATCTTGCACCATTTCCCCTAATAGTACATGCATGTGAATCAATAGTACACACATGTGAACAAATAGTTATAAGCATGTGAATTAATAGCAATTAATTGCCCATTTATCCGATTAATTACCCGATTGGTAAATATAACCTCCAGACATCAATTATTATCGGAATAGATGTCGATTTTCACTAACACTAATAATTTTCACACAATGAAAATATCAATTTCATCTTTAATCAACACAAACTTATTCATCATTAATATTATAACTCACAATATTTAACAACCAGATCATTTTCAAGAAAGAGAGGGCTTTCCAATAAGGATTTCTCCCTATTGGCGCGCAATTAGGTGACCAAACCTCTCCTCGACAGAACTTTTTAGACATTGTCAATATTAAAAATAATAATATGAATAACTTTGTCGTCTCAATTATTGATTTAATAATAATAAATATTATGCAGATGATACTGTGACAATAATTGAATCAATTATATGAGAGATATGATGCATCAATTACTGTAGCAATAATTGAGTATAACTGAGTGACTTCTTACGTAAGCATCAATAATCAATACCGTGTGCTACTATGCAACCACGCGTATTACTATACTTTTACTACCGGGTAGTTCAATAGTTTTAACGGTAACACTTTCGCCGTTATTTTTATAAAAAGATAATTCTGTCGTTTTCTAACTACGACAATACTTCCGTTGTGGGGTATCTAAGACCCCAATTTTTTTAATAAAGATGAATTTTCTATAAATATCATTTTTTAAATATTATAGAATGAATTTGATATAATGTTATAGTTGTGGGTAATATTTATAAATTTTATAAAGTACGCAAGTTGTTGTATAATATTCGATTGGTCGGGGAATATTCGTTTTAACAGGGAATATTCGTACGACGGCACAATCATTGGTGGACCCCACAACGGAATTATTATCGAATTGAGAAAATGACAAAAATATTTTATGAAAATAACGGCGAAAGTTTTACCGTTAATACTGTTGAACTACTCGGTAGTAAAAGTACAGTAATACGCGTGGTTGCATAGTAGCACACGATATTGATTATTGATGCTTATGTGATAAGTCACTCAGTTTGTTTTATTAGTATTATTAAGGTAATAAAACAGAAACGCTTTTTATATAAAACAGAATACTTTTATAAAGTTATTTGTTTTATTAGATTTTAAATAGAATATATTATATTTTATTATGCATAGTGTTGCATAGTGCCTGCATAGTATTTTGCATAGTAAAATCTTTTTATATAAAACAAAATACTTTTATAAAGTTATTCGTTTTATTAGATTATAAATAGAATATATTATATTTTATTTAAAAGATTTTGCTTTAAATATGGATCGTCTGATTAAAAGTAAATCAATCTGGACCGTTCATGAATTAGTTACTATGCAGTCCATTCTTCTATAAATAGAAGCTCATTCCATCATTATATCTTACGAATTCACTGAAACTCTAGAGAGAGAAGTTATAAAGAGAAAGAAGAAAAGTATTCTGCTACTCCACTACTCCTATATCCAGTACTCTTTTTCTTAAGGTAAGGGGTATTATTTCTTTCTTATTCATGAAGAGAACTTCTGTTATTTCATTCTTTAATATTCTGTTGGAATAACCTGTATACGCGGGCTACCCTATACTTGGTGAAATTCTTCTGTTATTCCATTATTTATTATTCTGTCAGAATATCCTGTCTGTGCGTTTTACGCCGGACCTAGTTCCATTATTTATTATTCTATCGGAATATCCTGTCTGTGCATTTTACGGTGGACCTGGTTCCATTATTTATTATTCTGTCGGAATATTCTGTTTGTGCGTTTACGCCGGACCTGGTTCCATTATTTATTATTCTGTCAGAATATCCTGTCGGTGCGTTTACGCATAACCTAGTTCCATTAATTATGTTTCTGTTGGAATAACATGTCTGTGCGGTCTATCGCATGCTTGGTGAATTCTTTTGTTATTCTATTCTTTATTATACTCAGTTGATTAAAGTTTTAGCTTTTATACTCCATGAAATTAGTGGAATATCTTTGATATTTGCACTTCATCCAGTATCTTTTTATGAAAATATTCTTCTGAGTATTCTTAAATTTTACTCTACAAAGCAGTATCATGTTGACAATTTGGACGTTGTTGGTTCCTGGATAAATTAATTCTTGAACTTGTTTTATTGAATTTTTATATCATTGTCATCATCCTCATGTTTATATTTTGTTGAAAGTCATCTGTGACATGTTGTGCATAGATGGACTTGGTATGATTATAACCATGGATTATTCAGTGTAATCATGACCGTAATGTTACGAATGATGTGGTAAAAGTCTTCATTGGCCCGTAGTGCATTGATGGACAGTTGTTGGCATGATCATGACCATTGATGAATACACAAATATCCTTGGCCCGTAGTGCATAGATAATTTGTGGTCGTGACACTAATAAATATCCTTAGCCGTAGTGCAGGGATGATGTGGATTATTTATTAAGCTGAGTCTCAGCGATAAAAGAAATGAAAAACCTTTTAAATCATAGAAGATAGTAGATTTTATTCTCTACTTGACTCTTCTAATTGATTGCTTGTTCCGCTGCAGTTAAACTTGATGTTTGTTATATTTTAACAGTTTAACACTGTTGAAGACTAACGATAATTTATTCTGCATTATCTTAGTCATAATATTTCTTACTGGGCTAGTTGAGCTCACCCTTTTGCTTTCATTGTTCTCTTCAGGAAATGAGAACGTAGCGAGGACTAGTCGGGGAACGGAGTGACGGTTCAGATGATAGCATTAGTAGTCCTCACTATTCTATGAAATAGTGTAAAAATAAATGTATTGAGGACTTATTTTAAGTTTGAATCCTGTTTAGAAGAAAGTGTTGTATTAAAACTCACAGCTTACGTTTTGTCGTATCTTACACGATAATTGTATAATTAAGTTTTATTTGTATTTTGTACCATGTATTTGACGACTCAGAATAGGTGATGTATACCTATTTTGGGGGCGTCATAGGGTACACCAATGATTGTGTCGTCGTACGAATATTTCCTGTTAAAACGAATATTCTCTGACCAATCGAATATTTTATGACAACTTGCTTACTTTTCAAAATTTTTAAATGTCATCCTTAACTTTAACCTTTATTAATTTAACCATTTATTAAATAAAATAATAATTATAAGAAAAATGAATACTTTCATTTCATAAAATTCGGGGTCTTACAATCTCATATCCTTATGAAATTTCGCTCTCAAAATTTACGTACCTGGTAGTTCGAAGAGATGAGAATACCTTGCTTTCTTTTCGGATTGTACCTTCCCGGTTATTTTCTCGGTATCATGATTTTCCCATTGCATATCTTCTGTATTTCAGATATCATTCTAGAATATATCTTCAAAACAAAGGTTAATTGACATGCCACATATTATCCCTATATTCTGACCGACCATTTAAATAACAAATAAACTTAGGTAGGTCATACTAGCGAAGGAATTCCCCGTCTCTCCCCTCCTAGTTATTGTCTCACATCTCAGCCAGGGATCATATCCCTAAGCTTTGATACCAACTGTGACGCCCCCAAAATAGGTATACATCACCCATCTTGAGTCGCCAAATACATGGTACAGAAATCAAATACAAACTTCTTTAATACAATTGTCGTGTAAAAATACAACAAAACATAGCTGAGTTTTTAAACGAATATTGTCTTCTAGACAATATCCACACTCAATGAAGTCCTCATTACAATTATTATCACACTATTTCACAGAATAGTGAGGACTACTAAAGCCACTTATCCTGGACCATCACTCCATTCCCCGACTTCACTACAAGAAAACGGTCTATCAGCGACCGACTGTAGTTGCTGATAGTCGTCGTATAAAATTTGGTCGCTGGGATGCACATCAGCGACCACTAATAGCGATCGATATATCTGCGACTGCGAATAGCGACCGAATTCGTCATTTCGGTCGTTAAGATGAGTCAGCATGGCTCAGGGCCAAAGGCTGACGTGGTCCACATGTCCGCGACTGCTATTAGCGACTGCAAGCGGTTGCTGATACCCTCAAATGCTCAGCAGTCGCTAATAGATATCAGCGACCGCATGCGGTCGATGATTCTAAAAAACTAAAAACCAGTTTTTTGCTGTTTTGCATAATTCCCAGAAAACTGTACCTGTTTTGTACCTGCTATATCCCAACACACATACACAACAATATAAACAATGTGCACAACAATATAAATATCCATCGTCCACCAAACTAACTAGTATATAAACTATATATATAAACCTTTAAAAACCGCTATGAATTGAATAAATAACCACAAATCTAATGTTTAAGTAACAAACAAATATCCAAAGAATGAATATACAAGTACAAGATTATCAAATAACTACAAAACAACACTAAATCGGTCTTCAAGCATCATCGCCTCCTTGATCACCCTGTAATTAACAAAATAATAAAACAAGTTATAAATATAGTAACTATGTTGATACTGGTATATATTACGACAATATATATAACAAATTGGTTTTATACCTCGTCGCCATCCCCATGCTGTCCTGCTGCTGCTACTACTGCTTCAGCTAACTCATCAGGACTCAAAGCCCCTAGATGCCTGCCCAGTATCTTCAGAAGATCTCGATCTCGACATATAGCTCTCACATAGTCAGCCGGAGTATGAACAGCTGGATGACTCGATGACTGTGAAGACTGGGTAGAAGAGCGACCTGAGCCACTGAAGGATGGGCGTTGTCGTTGTCCTTGACTTTTAATGTAATTCTTCTTCACAACAGACGCCCTCTCCCACAACTCTTGACCAATAGGCGGACGTGGAGTGCCTTCAGGATAGCGCTCATTCAATAAACGCTTATAAGTATCCTGTCATCATGTTAACAATTAAATAGTTAAAAATAAATTTTGTAAGCATTGATAAATAAGATCAAGTTGTTAAACCTTATTACCGCTATCTGGATAGCATCAGGCAGACCATCACGGGTGGCCACGTACACATCCAGCCAATGGATAGGCTGACCTTGAAACTGAAACTCCTATACAAAAAATAGCACAATATTACTAAGTAAAAATGTGATATATTTTCTATAATTCATGATTGTAAACTTATTAAAACTTATAAATACGTACCCTGGCAGTGATATGCTGTAACTGTGAAATACTACCGCCCTTGTATGTTCCTTTAGCCTTTTCGCCATCGGGTACACCCGAGGATATGTTGGTGGTAGCAGTCTTTCGTCTTTTCACCCAACTCTCAGCTCTCCATTGCCCATATGGACTGGGTGCACCACCAGGGGCTATGCTCGTGTTTATAATCCTCTTCCTGACCTCGATGGTCGATCTCGGCATTGTGAAGGGCTTTTTGTCGTTCTTTGTTCAAATTATCCTTGGTGCGGATGGCGCACTTCTGCCAGAATAATGTCTAAATCACTGAAGTCTGAGCGTCCTCCCATCTACACCTTTTCTGCAAATAAAACAACAATAATAACATTACTAAACAATTATCCTTAATTAGAATATTATATTATCTCTCATAATTAAAAAAACATACCTGAAATTCAGCCCAAACAGCATCCTTGTGGGCGATAGGTATGCTCGCCCACGTAATCACAGGTATAGGCCAATTCTGTAAACACAGCTGTGATATGCACTTGACGATCTTATTATCTAAAAAATCACTATAGTATACAACAATTTACATCAACGATAAGTAGATATATTAAAGCAATTTACATCTAAGTTCTATATATCTTGTATAAATCTAAAATGCTTATATATAAATGATGCGGGACGTACGTGCTATTCGGAGGATGGCGAATTTGAATAAGAATCCGATCATCTGGATTAGTAGGGGCCTTGGGCACATGATTAGGTCCCCTACCCAACCCGTGCTTTTTCTGCGCTGCTTCAGAAGCCATCTGTATATTACAAATTTCAAGATGTATATATGAGTTATATTTGATTACATGTATATATGAATATATAAAAAGACAATAAACATGACAGTGATATAAACATGTATATATATGTATATAAAATGACAATAAACAAAAATTGCATTTAAATAGTTAAGTACATAAATATGACAATGATATAAAAAACATGTAATGCTAAATATACATTTCATTTGTTCAAGTGTCTGATTTAGAATCATCTCGTATACGTGTTACAGATTCATAACTATCATCTGCTTCAGATTTAGTGTCAGATTCAGTCAATAACTCTTCCTCCTCAGTATCAATGTCATCTGACACAAGTATTGACTCAGGATCTAATTCATGTGGTTCATCTCCACCATCTAACTGGATTACTTCATTATCATCCTCCACATTTATTATAGTTTGATTATGAAGCATCTGCTCTTGGTAAATCTATAACGCCCCCAAAATAGGTCCATTCCATCCAACCTATTCTGAGTCGCCAAATACATGGTACAGATAACAACTACAACTTTATTACAACAATTGTCGTGCAAAATAAAACAACACATATCCTATGAGTTTGGATACAAATATATACTAACTGTGACTCATGTTCCAACCTTGGATAGCACGTCACAATGACACCTTACATAAAGGTATAGTCAAAAACTGTTTTAGAAATTAGAATCTTTGGGAAGTGCTTAAGGAAACCCTCGTACATGGGAGGCCATGCTTCTAGGTTATGATAGATATCATATGGCCACAGAATTATCCTTGGTTGACCCAATAGACCCCAAAGAAAAACAAGAAGGTTACTATCATATTCTTCCCAATTGTGAGCCTTCTCTTGACTTATCATTATCTCCACTGTCTCTAATTGAGAATTATACTTCAAACAAACACCAAGATTATATAAGTAGTGCTCGTAAATATACTCGGTAAGTGGATGAGCACATCCCTGTCTTATGATGACACGAGATTGTATATCATTAGACATCTTGTATGATAGTGGCAAAACACCATTCTAACGTTGGGTTCGCCTCACCCTAGATGATTCACCAAATATAACTACTAAATGATGACCACCGTTCTATTCTACTGTTACCCCCGCTCGACCCAGCTACACTCTTATTACCTGAAAGTAATTGTGAAACAGAAGGGTGAGCACAACTAGCCCAGTAAAGAATATCATGACTAAAGATAATTAAATTATCAATAGCCTTCATCAATAATAAATCAGAGATTTAGAACATATGGTAAATGATAAAAATTTCAACCATAATTGCAGCGGAACGAGCAATCCATTAGAAGAGTCAAATAGACTACAAAGTCTATTATCTTCTCCATGTTAAAAGTCCACCAACAATGTTTTATCCCTGTAACATCAATCAACAATTCTTGTCCACAATCACATGAATAACTCATAATCATAATTGTGATTCTAAATTTTTCTTCGCACCCAGGACGAAGAATATTTTTATCACCTGTCTTTACCTGAAACATCAAACATCATGGTTATACCAAATCACAGTTCTTGTTTATAATCATGCTAACAATTCATCTTTGCACTACAGGCCAAAGATATTCATCAACAGTTCATCTTTACACTACATGCCAAAGATATTCAACAACAAGTCATCTTTGCACTACGGGCCAAAGATATTCATCAACAACTCATCTTTGCACTACAAGCCAAAGATATTTCTCAATAGTTCATATTTGCACTACAGGCCAAATATATTATTATCTCAAAGAAATATATAATCATTTCAGAATTTATATAACCAATAATTATAACTATGTTGATCATTTCACCTTTGCACTTAAGCTAAAGATATTCAATTATAAATTCAATGGTCATGATCATACCAGTCACAATTCAACTTTTCACTACTGGACAAAGAGAACCCTAGTCATGATCATACCAATAATCTACCCATCTTTACACTCAAGTCAAAGAGAAATATCATCATTAGGGTTATAAAAATGTTATATATGATAAAAAAATAATATGATCAACATATAGTTTTAATCTCAAGAGTAATATTCATAAATCAATTATAATTTGGTTAGAAGAAGAAACCAATTTTGTCATGAATAGTAACTCGTGAATAGTAACCCATGAATAGTAACTCATGAATAGTAACTCGTGAATAGTAACTCGTGAATAGTAACTCGTGAATAGTAACTCATGAATAGTAACTCATGAATAGTAACTCGTGAATAGTAACTCGTGAATAGTAACTCATGAATAGTAATCCCGACATGAAAAGTTCCAAATTTGATAAAAAGTTCAGATCAATACTTCGGCATAATGATATTGAAGAAAATAATATCATTTAAGAAGAAATAACATCCCTTACTATCCCTTACAATCCCTTACCTCAAAAGAGCAGTACTCCTGACTGGAATAACGCTGAACGAACTTGCACCGTATAGCAACACTCAAGATATCAAAATACTCACAAGAATACACTCGATATATAGAGAGAGAAATAGAGAGAAAACTTCAGTTTCTGGTGTGATTTTCAATTCTAACCTAAGCACCCTATTTATAGGAAAATACTTAGATAGAACACCAAAGCAGAAAATTGAATATAATAATAATATATCTAACAAATTTTCCTTAGCCCACCTTGACCATCTGAATTCAGCCATAACACATGTTAATGATGTCCACAAAATACAAAAAAAACGTTTATCTAAACAAAAATAATTAAAACTTCCAAAAATCAACTATTTCGAAATTTCGGAACTTCAATAATTCATAATAAATAGCCCTTTCATCAGAAAATTCGAATCTCGCGAGTTTTTATAGTAAATTCAATTCTCTACAACTTTGCAGAAGAAAGTTTTTCTAAATTCTAAACAAATATTGACCGAAATCCACAAACGGGCGATTTTACAGTTAATAATAAATTTTCGGTCAAGAATTGTGTCCACCAACACACAAAATATGTGTTAATCATTTAATGCCACAAAAATATTCTTCCTCCTCATTTATTCATATATCCCATATTTATTGTAAAAATATCACCATTAATATATTATTAAAATAATATATTTAAATGAATTATTTTATCAGAAAAAGATAAAATATTAATTTTCAACAATTGTCACATTAAAAATTTTCTCCATCTATATCCATATAAAATCAATATTTTCCTCATCATATAAATCAATAATTAATTATACACAAATATTATTACAGAATCACAGTACTGGCAACCAGGTCGTTCCCAGGAAAGAGGGGACTTTCCAATAAGGATCTCTCCTTACTGGCGCGCAATTAGATGACCAAACCTCTCCTTAGACAGAACTTTCTAGACATTACCAATAATGTTATCTAATAATATTATTCAGATAATATGAATTATTGTTCCGATAATAGAAAATACTGTGTAGTGACAATTATTAAAACAACAGTAATATAAAATATCAACGCAACAATTATTGAATCAATAAAATACAATATTGAACAGTAATTACTGTAACAATTATTGAGTAGTGCCTTCTTACGTAAGAATTAATAATTGGTGCAATACCGTGTGCTAGTGTGCAACAACGCGTATTACTGTGTTTTAACCACCGGGTATTCCAACAGTATTAACGGTAACAACTACGCCGTTATTTGAAAAGAACTCAATTTTTTGTCGTTATCTTAATCCGACCGTTTTCAGTTATGGGGCCCACAAATAGCTGCGCCGTCGTACGAATATTCTCCGACAGAAAGAATATTCCACGACCAAACGAATATTCCCCGACATCAATGATTATTTTATAACCACTTGCTTATTTTTGAAAAAAATTCATATATCACCCTTAACTTTAACATTTATCAATTTAACCATTTACTAAATAGTAATTATAAGAAAAATTGAATACTTTTATTTCATAAAATTCGGGGTCTTACAATCTCCCCTCCTTATGAAATTTCGTCCTCGAAATTTACGTACCTGGTATTTCAAAGAGTTGAGAATACCTTGCTTTCATTTCAGATTCCATCTTTCCTGTCATCATAATTTTTTCATTGCTCATCTCCTGTATTTCAGATATCATTCTAGAATACAGCTTCAAAACAAAGGTTAATTGAACAAATTAACATATCACATAATATCCCGATATTATGACTGACCAACAAATAAGCTTAGGTAGGACACACTAGCGAATGATTTACTCGTCTCTCTCCTCCTAGTCCTATTCTCCGATCTCCGCCAGAGATCATATCCCTAAGCTCTGATACCAAATGTAACGACCCCAAAATAGGTCCATTCCATCCAACCTATTCTGAGTCGCCAAATACATGGTACAGATAACAACTACAACTTTATTACAACAATTGTCGTGCAAAATACAACAACACATATGCTATGAGTTTGGATACAAATATATACTAACTGTGACTCATGTTCCAACCTTGGATAGCACGTCACAATGACACCTTACATAAAGGTATAGTCAAAAACTGTTTTAGAAATTAGAATCTTTGGGAAGTACTTAAGGAAACCCTCGTACATGGGAGGCCATGCTTCTAGGTTATGATAGATATCATATGGCCACAGAATTATCCTTGGTTGACCCAATAGACCCCAAAGAAAAACAAGAAGGTTACTATCATATTCTTCCCAATAGTGACTCTTCTCTTGACTTATCATTATCTCCACTGTCTCTAATTGAGAATTATACTTCAAACAAACACCAAGATTATATAAGTAGTGCTCGTAAATATACTCGGTAAGTGGATGAGCACATCCCTGTCTTATGATGACACGAGATTGTATATCATTAGACATCTTGTATGATAGTGGCAAAACACCATTCTAACGTTGGGTTCGCCTCACCCTAGATGATACACCAAATATAACTACTAAATGATGACCACCGTTCTATTCTCCTGTTACCCCCGCTCGACCCAGCTACACTCTTATTACCTGAAAGTAATTGTGAAACAGAAGGGTGAGCACAACTAGCCCAGTAAAGAATATCATGACTAAAGATAATTAAATTATCAATAGCCTTCATCAATAATAAATCAGAGATTTAGAGCATATGGTAAATGATAAAAATTTCAACCATAATTGCAGCAGAACGAGCAATCCATTAGAAGAGTCAAATAGACTACAAAGTCTATTATCTTCTCCATGTTAAAAGTCCACCAACAATGTTTTATCCCTGTAACATCAATCAACAATTCTTGTCCACAATCACATGAATAACTCATAATCATAATTGTGATTCTAAATTTTTCTTCGCACCCAGGACGAAGAATATTTTCATCACCTGTCTTTACCTGAAACATCAAACATCATGGTTATACCAAATCACAGTTCCTGTTTATAATCATGCTAACAATTCATCTTTGCACTACAGGCCAAAGATATTCATCAACAGTTCATCTTTACACTACATGCCAAAGATATTCAACAACAAGTCATCTTTGCACTACGGGCCAAAGATATTCATCAACAACTCATCTTTGCACTACAAGCCAAAGATATTTCTCAATAGTTCATATTTGCACTACAGGCCAAATATATTATTATCTCAAAGAAATATATAATCATTTCAGAATTTATATAACCAATAATTATAACTATGTTGATCATTTCACCTTTGCACTTAAGCTAAAGATATTCAATTATAAATTCAATGGTCATGATCATACCAGTCACAATTCAACTTTTTACTACTGGACAAAGAGAACCCTAGTCATGATCATACCAATAATCTACCTATCTTTACACTCAAGTCAAAGAGAAATATCATCATTAGGGTTATAAAAATGTTATATATGATAAAAAAAATAATATGATCAACATATAGTTTTAATCTCAAGAGTAATATTCATAAATCAATTATAATTTGGTTAGAAGAAGAAACCAATTTTGTCATGAATAGTAACTCGTGAATAGTAACCCATAAATAGTAACTCATGAATAGTAACTCGTGAATAGTAACTCATGAATAGTAACTCGTGAATAGTAACTCATGAATAATAACTCATGAATAGTAACTCATGAATAGTAACTCGTGAATAGTAACTCATGAATAGTAATTCATGAATAGTAACTCATGAATAGTAACCCCGACATGAAAAGTTCCAAATTTGATAAAAAATTCAGATCAATACTTCGGCATAATGATATTGAAGAAAATAATATCATTTAAGAAGAAATAACATCCCTTACTATCCCTTACAATCCCTTACAATCCCTTACCTCAAAAGAGCAGTACTCCTGACTGGAATAACGCTGAACGAACTTGCACCGTATAGCAACACTCAAGATATCAAAATACTCACAAGAATACACTCGATATATAGAGAGAGAAATAGAGAGAAAACTTCAGTTTCTGGTGTGATTTTCAATTCTAACCTAAGCACCCTATTTATAGAAAAATACTTAGAACACCAAAGCAGAAAATTGAATATAATAATAATATATTTAACAAATTTTCCTTAGCCCACCTTGACCATCTGAATTCAGCCATAACACATGTTAATGATGTCCACAAAATACAAAAAAAAACGTTTTTCTAAACAAAAATAATTAAAACTTCCAAAAATCAACTATTTCGGAATTTCGGAACTTCAATAATTCATAATAAATAGCCCTTTCATCAGAAAATTCGAATCTCGCGAGTTTTTATAGTAAATTCAATTCTCTACAACTTTGCAGAAGAAAGTTTATCCAAATTCTAAATAAAAATTGACCGAAATCCACAAACGGGCGATTTTACAGTCAATAATAAATTTTCGGTCAAAAATTGTGTCCACCAACACACAAAACATGTGTTAATCATTTAATGCCACAAAAATATTCTTCCTCCTCATTTATTCATATATCCCACATTTATTGTAAAAATATCACCATTAATATATTATTAAAATAATATATTTAAATGAATTATTTTATCAGAAAAAGATAAAATATTAATTTTCAACAATTGTCACATTAAAAATTTTCTCCATCTATATCCATATAAAATTAATATTTTTCTCATCATATAAATTAATAATTAATTATACACAAATAATATTACAGAATCACAGTACTGGCAACCAGGCCGTTCCCAGGAAAGAGGGGACTTTCCAATAAGGATCTCTCCTTACTGGCGCGCAATTAGATGACCAAACCTCTCCTTAGACAGAACTTTCTAGACATTGCCAATAATGTTATCTAATAATATTATTCAGATAATATGAATTATTGTTCCGATAATAGAAAATACTGTGTAGTGACAATTATTAAAACAACAGTAATATAAAATATCAACGCAACAATTATTGAATCAATAAAATACAATATTGAACAGTAATTACTGTAACAATTATTGAGTAGTGCCTTCTTACGTAAGAATTAATAATTGGTGCAATACCGTGTGCTAGTGTGCAACAACGCGTATTACTGTGTTTTAACCACCGGGTATTCCAACAGTATTAACGGTAACAACTACGCCGTTATTTGAAAAGAACTCAATTTTTTGTCGTTATCTTAATCCGACCGTTTTCAGTTATGGGGCCCACAAATAGCTGCGTCGTCGTACGAATATTCTCCGACAGAAAGAATATTCCACGACCAAACGAATATTCCCCGACATCAATGATTATTTTATAACCACTTGCTTATTTTTGAAAAAAATTCATATATCACCCTTAACTTTAACATTTATCATTTACTAAATAGTAATTATAAGAAAAATTGAATACTTTTATTTCATAAAATTCGGGGTCTTACAATCTCCCCTCCTTATGAAATTTCGTCCTCGAAATTTACGTACCTGGTATTTCAAAGAGTTGAGAATACCTTGCTTTCATTTTAGATTCCATCTTTCCTGTCATCATAATTTCTTCATTGCTCATCTCCTGTATTTCAGATATCATTCTAGAATACAGCTTCAAAACAAAGGTTAATTGAACAAATTAACATATCACATAATATCCCGATATTATGACTGACCAACAAATAAGCTTAGGTAGGACACACTAGCGAATGATTTACTCGTCTCTCTCCTCCTAGTCCTATTCTCCGATCTCCGCCAGAGATCATATCCCTAAGCTCTGATACCAAATGTAACGACCCCAAAATAGGTCCATTCCATCCAACCTATTCTGAGTAGCCAAATACATGGTACAGATAACAACTACAACTTTATTACAACAATTGTCGTGTAAAATACAACAACACATATGCTATGAGTTTGGATACAAATATATACTAACTGTGACTCATGTTCCAACCTTGGATAGCACGTCACAATGACACCTTACATAAAGGTATAGTCAAAAACTGTTTTAGAAATTAGAATCTTTGGGAAGTGCTTAAGGAAACCCTCGTACATGGGAGGCCATGCTTCTAGGTTATGATAGATATCATATGGCCACAGAATTATCCTTGGTTGACCCAATAGACCCCAAAGAAAAACAAGAAGGTTACTATCATATTCTTCCCAATTGTGAGCCTTCTCTTGACTTATCATTATCTCCACTGTCTCTAATTGAGAATTATACTTCAAACAAACACCAAGATTATATAAGTAGTGCTCGTAAATATACTCGGTAAGTGGATGAGCACATCCCTGTCTTATGATGACACGAGATTGTATATCATTAGACATCTTGTATGATAGTGACAAAACACCATTCTAACGTTGGGTTCGCCTCACCCTAGATGATTCACCAAATATAACTACTAAATGATGACCACCGTTCTATTCTCCTGTTACCCCCGCTCGACCCAGCTACACTCTTATTACCTAAAAGTAATTGTGAAACAGAAGGGTGAACACAACTAGCCCAGTAAAGAATATCATGACTAAAGATAATTAAATTATCAATAGCCTTCATCAATAATAAATCAGAGATTTAGAACATATGGTAAATGATAAAAATTTCAACCATAATTGCAGCGGAACGAGCAATCCATTAGAAGAGTCAAATAGACTACAAAGTCTATTATCTTCTCCATGTTAAAAGTCCACCAACAATGTTTTATCCCTGTAACATCAATCAACAATTCTTGTCCACAATCACACGAATAACTCATAATCATAATTGTGATTCTAAATTTTTCTTCGCACCCAGGACGAAGAATATTTTCATCACCTGTCTTTACCTAAAACATCAAACATCATGGTTATACCAAATCACAGTTCCTGTTTATAATCATGCTAACAATTCATCTTTGCACTACAGGCCAAAGATATTCATCAACAGTTCATCTTTACACTACATGCCAAAGATATTCAACAACAAGTCATCTTTGCACTACGGGCCAAAGATATTCATCAACAACTCATCTTTGCACTACAAGCTAAAGATATTTCTCAATAGTTCATATTTGCACTACAGGCCAAATATATTATTATCTCAAAGAAATATATAATCATTTCAGAATTTATATAACCAATAATTATAACTATGTTGATCATTTCACCTTTGCACTTAAGCTAAAGATATTCAATTATAAATTCAATGGTCATGATCATACCAGTCACAATTCAACTTTTCACTACTGGACAAAGAGAACCCTAGTCATGATCATACCAATAATCTACCCATCTTTACACTCAAGTCAAAGAGAAATATCATCATTAGGGTTATAAAAATGTTATATATGATAAAAAAAATAATATGATCAACATATAGTTTTAATCTCAAGAGTAATATTCATAAATCAATTATAATTTGGTTAGAAGAAGAAACTAATTTTGTCATGAATAGTAACTCGTGAATAGTAACCCATGAATAGTAACTCATGAATAGTAACTCGTGAATAGTAACTCATAAATAGTAACTCGTGAATAGTAACTCATGAATAATAACTCATGAATAGTAACTCATGAATAGTAACTCGTGAATAGTAACTCATGAATAGTAACTCATGAATAGTAACCCCGACATGAAAAGTTCCAAATTTGATAAAAAGTTCAGATCAATACTTCGGCATAATGATATTGAAGAAAATAATATCATTTAAGAAGAAATAACATCCCTTACTATCCCTTACAATCCCTTACAATCCCTTACCTCAAAAGAGCAGTACTCCTGACTGGAATAACGCTGAACGACTTTGCACCGTATAGCAACACTCAAGATATCAAAATACTCACAAGAATACACTCGATATATAGAGAGAGAAATAGAGAGAAAACTTCAGTTTCTGGTGTGATTTTCAATTCTAACCTAAGCACCCTATTTATAGGAAAATACTTAGAACACCAAAGCAGAAAATTGAATATAATAATAATATATCTAACAAATTTTCCTTAGCCCACCTTGACCATCTGAATTCAGCCATAACACATGTTAATGATGTCCACAAAATACAAAAAAAAATGTTTTTCTAAACAAAAATAATTAAAACTTCCAAAAATCAACTATTTCGGAATTTTGGAACTTCAATAATTCATAATAAATAGCCCTTTCATCAGAAAATTCGAATCTTGCGAGTTTTTATAGGAAATTCAATTCTCTACAACTTTGCAGAAGAAAGTTTTTCCAAATTCTAAACAAAAATTGACCGAAATCCACAAACGGGCGATTTTACAGTCAATAATAAATTTTCGGTCAAGAATTGTGTCCACCAACACACAAAACATGTGTTAATCATTTAATGCCACAAAAATATTCTTCCTCCTCATTTATTCATATATCCCACGTTTATTGTAAAAATATCACCATTAATATATTATTAAAATAATATATTTAAATGAATTATTTTATCAGAAAAAGATAAAATATTAATTTTCAACAATTGTCACATTAAAAATTTTCTCCATCTATATCCATATAAAATTAATATTTTTCTCATCATATAAATTAATAATTAATTATACACAAATAATATTATAGAATCACAGTACTGGCAACCAGGCCGTTCCCAGGAAAGAGGGGACTTTCCAATAAGGATCTCTCCTTACTGGCGCGCAATTAGATGACCAAATCTCTCCTTAGACAGAACTTTCTAGACATTACCAATAATGTTATCTAATAATATTATTCAGATAATATGAATTATTGTTCCGATAATAGAAAATACTGTGTAGTGACAATTATTAAAACAACAGTAATATAAAATATCAACGCAACAATTATTGAATCAATAAAATACAATATTGAACAGTAATTACTGTAACAATTATTGAGTAGTGCCTTCTTACGTAAGAATTAATAATTGGTGCAATACCGTGTGCTAGTGTGCAACAACGCGTATTACTGTGTTTTAACCACCGGGTATTCCAACAGTATTAACGGTAACAACTACGCCGTTATTTGAAAAGAACTCAATTTTTTGTCGTTATCTTAATCCGACCGTTTTCAGTTATGGGGCCCACAAATAGCTGCGCCGTCGTACGAATATTCTCCGACAGAAAGAATATTCCACGACCAAACGAATATTCCCCGACATCAATGATTATTTTATAACCACTTACTTATTTTTGAAAAAAAATCATATATCACCCTTAACTTTAACATTTATCAATTTAACCATTTACTAAATAGTAATTATAAGAAAAATTGAATACTTTTATTTCATAAAATTCGGAGTCTTACAAAATCTCCCCATCAACTACTTCTACACGACTACGCACGGGAGTATGAATTACAACTTGCCAATCTGTAGGCGGTCTATCCCTTTTCCTAACAGGACTAGGAGTATAGTATACTTGTACTGTTTAAGTTGGTAAAACAAACGGTTCGTTGGAGTATGTAGACCTATGGAGGTCAATATCGACGATTCCATGTCTGTCAACACGTATCCCTTTTTCTGAATCAAACCAACGACACTTGAACAAGTGAATATGACCCCCGTACGTGCCCTTGTACGACAACTCTACGATTTCCTCCAACTCCCCATAAAAGGCATGACCAAGCTCGTTATAACAATCTCCTTGGACACACACTCCAGAGTTCGTTGTTCTTTTACCGCGCCCATATGCCTTTGTATGAAATTCACAACCATTTATTTTGTAACCATTGCGGCTGACTTGGTCCCTGTCTGGTCCCATAGCTAGGACTTGTACATTAGCCAGAATCGTTGATCCCTCAGTCAAAGCCTACAAAAACTCCATCTTATTAAATGAAGTCATAGTTAATATGGAGTATATATATATATATATATATATATATATATATATATATATGTCGTGCTTAAGAAATTGAACTTACTTTGTCCTTTAGCCAAAGTGCAAATTTTTTATCACGATTAATTTGAATATCTTTATCAGTTATGCCAGGATGCTTCACTTTTAACTCATCATCGTACAATCTATACCATGTTAAAAACATTAACTTATTGGAATAAATTTTTAACTTAAAAGATAAATTATCAAGTTTACATGTGTACCTCACAAATTCGTCAATCTCCTCGCAATTGAGAAGAATGTAAGTATGTGCAGCATGTAATTCTTGCTCAGAGAGGAATATGCACTTCCCTTTTCCATAAGCGCGGCCCGATAGACCAAATAAAGAGAGCCGACCATTTAGTTCAACATTTCCTCCATCATCATGTCTCGATACTCGATTGGCCTTTGTCAAGACTTCGTCCGGAAAATAGTCTGAGACAAACGTAGATATCTCATCGAAACTGTATGCCTCACATATCGACCCGTCGACATAAGCTTTATTCTTCACCTTCCTCTTAAGGTTTCCCATCACCCTCTCTAAAGGGTACATCTATCTATATTGAACTGGACCCCCAACACGAGCTTCATAGGGAAGATGGATTTACAAATGCTCCATGGAGTCAAAAAAACCAGGTGAGAATATTTTTTCCAGTTTACACGTGATCTCTATGATGTTCTTCTCAAGTACAGACATGTCCTTCTCATTTAATGATTTTAAACATAAGTCTTTAAAGAAACAACTAAGATCCGACAAAGCATCCCATATTGGTTTATCAAGCTGATCCCGAAATGCTATAGGCATGAGTCTCTCCATGAACACATGACAGTCATGACTCTTCATCCCTTGCAATTTCCCACCCGTAACACACCTTGCAATGTTTGACGCATATCCATCTGGTAGTTTCAGAGACTTAACCCATGTGCACACATCTTCAACTTGCTTTTTGGACAATGTGTACCTTGCATGCGGTTTGACAATCTTATCATTAGGAGATTCATAAAGTTCTAATTCAGGACGCTTACAAATATCTTTCATGTCCAAACGTGCCTTATCGTTATCTTTTGTCTTCCCCGTAACATTCATCGCGGTGTTAAACACATTGTCAAACACATTCTTCTCAATATGTATCACATCTAGATTATGACGAATCAAATTTGTAGACCAATAAGGCAGTTCCCAAAAGATGCTTCTCCGAACCCAGTTATGAGATTCGCCAACCCATTGATTATGTTTGTGGCATCAATCTTACCAAATGGGATAACCGACAATCTCATCACACGACCTCGCATCTCTGTTCCCGACAATCGCGGTGCAGACATATCATTGTCTACTTTCCCTTTCCTTAAGTGTTCTCTATTTCTTCGAAACGGGTGATCTACAGGAAAGAACCGACGATGACAGTCAAACCAGCAAGGCTTTCAGCCTTTTGATAGATTAAACGACTTTGTATGCTCCATACAATACGGACAAGCCAACTTCCCGTGTGTACTCCATCCAACTAACATACCATAACCTGGGAAGTCACTTATAGTCCACATAACCGCTGTCCTAAGGTTGAAATTTATTTTCATTGCAACATCCCAAGTCTGTACTCCATCCTCCCATAATACCTTCAACTCGTCTATAAGAGGTCTCAAGTAAACATCTAAGTTCTTTCCAGGACTCTTAGGACCAGGAACCACAAGTGAAAGAAACAAGTATGGTTGTTTCATACACATCCAAGGAGGCAAGTTGTACGGAGTAACAATCACAGGCCAACATGAGTACGAAATAGCTGAGTGGCCAAACGGATTGAAACCATCGGTGGACAATCCAAGTCTCATATTTCTAGGTTCTAATGCAAACCCAGGATGTGCTAAGCTGAAATCTTTCCAAGCCTGCCCATCTGAGGGATGATTTAGTTCTCTATCTTTAGCTGGAGATTTTGCATGCCAACTCATATGTTCAGCTGTTCTTGACGACATGTACAATCTTTTTAGCCGATGTGTTATTGGAAAATACCTTAGAATCTTAAATGGTATACATGATTTTTTTTGTAGTCACACCCTCTTTATTAGGCCTAAACCGATCATGACTGCAAAACGTGCACCTTGTTATCTGTTCATTTTCCTTATAAAACAACATGCAATCGTTGGGACATGCATCGATCTTTTGGTATCCAAGACCCAATTTCTTCACCATTTTCTTACAAAAGTAATAATTACCAGGTAATTTCTCACCGTCAGGCAACATACTCTTAATGGCCTTCAAGAGCGACTCAAAACACTCATGACTCATGTTGTGATCAGCTTTGATGTTAAGTAATGTCGCCACCGCAGACAATGCAGTGTGTTTGGTGCAACCATGCCACAATGGCTCGCTACCCTCGTCTAACAACTTAAAGAAGTCTTTGGCATCAGAATTCATAGGTTGCTCTCTACCTTGTTCCCAATCAAAATCTGGCCCTATAATATCATGAACCATTTCATTCATACGATGAGTACTAATGCCCGAATTGTGTACTTCTGTGATGCCACCATCTCTTCTCTGCCCATATGCCCACCAACATTCTTTGTAATTTCTCATGAACCTAGAATCAAGTAAATTATAGTTTACAACATCTCTGTCCATATAATTTATATTCTTACACTTCAAACATGGACATCGTATCTGCGACTGACCATGCACACATTTCGGGTGACTATACGCATACTTCAAAAATACTTGGCAACCAGCTCTAAATTCAGCTGTAGCACCTATTTGGGCACTTGACTTTTGTCGTGCCATCCAACTACGGTCTGAATAGAGGTCCATGATTCCATGGTACCTACTACAGACAACATTATAAATGTTAACATATGACTTGAGCATACTTGTAAGCATATGATTAACATTTAAGCATACTTTAAGCATATGATTAGCTCGTTAATATTATAAATGTTCGCAACTACCCAACCAAAAAAAAATGGCATGAGTCTCCCCTATAACATGGACTAGCCACATGCACAACGGCATACATATATGGTCATTTCTAGGCACCCAAGACACAAACCAAGAGAAAAATACAAATTCCCAATATAATAAGACCAAAACAATAACGAATGAATGCAAATTAAAGCATTAAAAAGTTATATACTTGAACATACTTTTGAGTATCTTGGAGATTCATTCATATCAACCGAGCCTCAACAGCTCTCCTTTGCTAATTTCTATCTTACAACTCACATCATTAAATGCAACCAAACCTTTAACAGGTTATAATAGGCATGGCGTAGTATTTGATATGGTAGTTCTCAAGAAGATCAAACTTGACTTAATGACTTCCTTGCAAATCACGAAAGAAGTTGAAATATCAAAGTACTCATTTTGAAGGTTATTTTTGTTACTAAATTATTCTAATAGTTATTCAATAATTTTAACATATTTTTATGTTTCAATTTTTGCAATTAATGCCTAGTTATTCTCGATTAGTAAGGTGATGTTTGAGAATTTGATATTCAATTATATATTGGGATTTTGTTTTGTATCTCTGCAATACTTTTAGGATTATTCATAGATTAATTAAGATGATTATTATATTATTATATTTTCGTTTATCAGTCTTATTTTATGATTAAGTTATTGTAATAACCCGATATTTTCTATATAAATAAATTAAAAATTTTGCGTATAATTTTTTTTTTATTTTAAGGATGAGGATTTGTACAAGATAATGTGTGTATGTAATTATATAATAAATAAAAATATGTTTATTACATGAATGTTTACAAATAATTTTATTTTAGAATTATTGATTATTATAAAGTTTATTCTTTTAATAATTAATTTTATAGTAGAAATATTTTTATTAATTATTTTTCATGAAAATATAATTATATATTATTTAAATAATATATGAAATGGTTATTAGAATTATTATAATAAATATTTTATTATATGAATTTATTTCAGATTAATTAAGTTAATTATTTTAACTTAATAATGGTATATATGAATATTAAATCAGATATGGAATCCAAACCCTAATTTTGGGTTTGGAATAAGGAAAGAGAATAATAATATAATATTAATTATATTTTGATTTTTCAGTGCTATAATATGTACACACAGATAATGGTTGATCAATTATATTGTGGCATGTCAAAACGGTAGCATTAATTCGTTAAACCTTTACTTGAAACTCAAACCGTAGTTGTGGTGATAGGAAATGGTAGTACGTGATTTATAACCATTATTGTATTATGCTAATTAGGTAAACCCTAATTATTGTCTACAAACCCTAATTGTAAATTAGAAACCCTTATTGTAAATTAAAAATCCTAATTTCCATTTTGAAACCCTAATTATTAAAATGGTAACCCTAATTATTATTTTAGTAAATTAGTATGTTAATTAGGAAACCCTAATTAATTAAGAAACTCTAATTGCAAATTGAGGACCCTAATTGTATAAATTAGGAATATTTAATGCTAAAAATTTAAAGCCCTAATTGTAAGACCCCAACTTATTAATAAATAAAATTAAATTTTTCCTATTTATTATTTTGAAATAGAAAGGGTTGATTTGAATAATGTGGTTAGTTATGGGTAAAATACGCAAATATTTCAAATAAACAAGTCGTTATAAAATATTCATTTTTGGTCGGTGAATATTCGTTTGGTCGTGGAATATTCTTGCTGTCGGGGAATATTCGTACGACGGCGCAGCCTTGTGTGGGCCCTATAACAGAAAGCGATTGGATGAAAAAAACGACAAGTATAAGTTGTTTATAATTAACGGCGTAATTGTTACCGTTAATACTGTTGGAATACCTGGTGGTTAAAATACAGTAGCACACGGTATTACACCAATTATTGATTCTTACGAAGGAAGGCACTACTCAATAATTATTACAGTAGTTACTGTTCAATATTTTATTTTATTGATTTAATAATTACTGCGTTGATATTTTATATTATTGTTGTTTCAATAATTGTTGCTGCATAGTATTTTCCATTATCAGATCAATAATTCATATTATTTAAATAATATTATTAGATAGCATTATTGGTAATGTCTAGAAAGTTCTGTCTAAGGAGAGGTTTGGTCATCTAATTGCGCGCTAGTAAGGAGAAATCCTTATTGGAAAGCCCCCTCTTTCTTGGGAACGGCCTGGTTGTCATAAATGTGATTCTGTAATATTATTTGTGAATAATTAATTATTGATTCATATGATAAGGAAATATTTATTTTATGTGAATATAAATGAGGGATATATTTTTGTGGTTAAAAATGAAAGAGTTAATGTTGAGGTGTTTTATCTGTATTTTTGTCGGAACGGAGGTATTGAAAATCAAATTAGGGTTTTTGAGATATTTTGCGAGGGTTATAATTTTTAATCCGACCGTTAGATCGCGGTAATATTTGGATATGTTATATATATATAAGTTGAGTATATGTCCACAAATTTTGAACCGTTAAAAATGAACGTATGATTTGTTATGAATTTTACGAGATGACTGGTTTAGAAATTATTGAATTTTAGGAGTCAATAATTTTGGTGGAAAATTCTAGAATTGGTGGGCCCCACTCTTGGTTGGTGAAGAAATGTGCTGAGATTTTTATTCAAATGTGGTGGGTGAGAATAGTAGCAGGTAAAGCCATCAGGTTGCAGGTTAAGTTTGCTTCGGCGTGCTAACATTTTCCTATAAATAGAGGGCTAAGTTAGAATTGAAAATCACACCAGAATTCATAAGTTTTCTCTCTTTCTCTCTCTAGATTATTGAGTGTATTTTGTGAGTATTTAGATACTTTGAAAGTTGCTATTCAGCACAAGTTTCATTCAGCCTCATATCCGATATTCAGTCAGAAGTACGGTTATTTTGAGGTAAGGGATATTATTTCCTTCTTAAATGATATTATTTTCTTCAATATCATTATGCTGAAATATTGATATGAGTTTTTTTATCAAATTTGAAACTTTTTTTGTTGGGGTTACTATTCACGTATACGGCACTATTCACCAAAAAATAAAAGTTTCCCTCTTTGTCCAAGATGTCTATTATGATTACTCTCTTTGATTGTATCCTTGTTTTGGTCTTTATTTTTGAATTCTGCTTCACAATTGATTATTATGAAGTATTATTGATCTTGGATAAACTGTTATACGAATCCCTACTATTTGTCCTTCTGTCTCACTGGATTCGTTTTCTTTAAGATATTTTTCATCATCCTCAGTACTAAATGATGATATTACTGAATATCTTTGGCCTGTAGTGCAAAGATGTATGATTACCTGATGAATATCTTTGGCCTGTAGTGCAAAGATGAACAGGTGTTGAGATGAACATGACCGACTGGTGTTACAAATGAATATCTTTGGCATGTAGTGCAAAGATGAATATTTGATTCAAAATGTATATTGAGTGATGTTACAGGGATAAAATATTGATGATGGACTTTTAAATCTTAGAAGATAGTAGAATTCTTTCTCTACTTGACTCTTCTAATGGTTTGCTGTTTCCGCTGCAGTTGTTGATCTAAAACTTGTTGTCGATTATATTCTATCAGATTTTTCCCTGTTGAATACTAATGATAATTTGTTGTATATTATCTTAGTCATAATATTCTTTATTGGGCTAGTTGAGCTCACCCGTTTCCTTTTTATTCCATTTTTCTTCTCAAGAGGTGAGAACATAGCAGGATCTAGTCGGGGTATGGAGTGATGGTTCTAGAAAGATGTTTTAGTTGTCCTCACTATTTCTGTAAAATAGTGTTTGAATAATTGTAATGAGGACTTATTTGAGTGTGGATATTGTCTAGAAGACAGTATTTGTATTTAAACTCACAGTATGTGTTGTCGTATTTTGCACGACAATTGTATTATTGAAGTTGTAGTTTGCTTTTTGTACCATGTATTTGGCGACTCAGAATGGGTGTTGTATACCTATTTTGGGGGTGTCACAGTTGGTATCAGAGCTTAGGGATATGATCCCCGGCTGAGATGTGAGACAAGAACTAGGAGGGGAGAGACGGGGAATTCCTTCGCTAGTATGACCTGAATAAGTTTATTTGGTAATTATTTGGTCGGTCAGATATAGGAATAATATGTGACATGTCAATTAACCCTTGTTTTGTGGCAGTATTTGAGAATGGCAGCAGAGAACGTTTACAATGGAGTGAATGAGACTGTGGAGACACCTTTAATCACCACCCAGGGGAACGTGCAACAGGAAGGCAATATTCCTCATGTAAACAACGTTGCCGAGCAAATGATGAATGATGGAAAATTTAGGAGCTTTTTACAGTTCATGCAAAATCAGACGAGGGAGACTTGTGTGCAGAATACGGGTGAAAATGATAACAACGCGCGGTTTGTCACAGCCAAGCAGTTCAAAGAATTGGGACCACCAGAATTTAAGGGAAAGCCGGATCCGATCATGGCGGAAACGTGGGTCAGGCAAATTACTAAGATATTCGATGTCTTGGGATGCACGGAGGAACAGAAGGTTCCATTCGCCACCTTTATGTTCCGCGGTGAGGCAGACTACTGGTGAGAGTCTGTGAAGCGTACCCAGCCTGACGCACTCAACATGTCCTGGGAAATGTTTCAGAAACTGTTTAATGACAAGTACTTTTCTGAAAGTATTCGTCATATGAAGGAGGTAGAGTTTATTAGACTGGAATAAAACAACATGACGGTGTCCCAGTACGAGACGAAGTTTGCAGAGTTATCCAGGTTTGCACCTCATTTGGTCGAGAATGAGGAACGAATGACAAGGATGTTTCTAAGAGGTTTAAAACCCGAGATTCGGCAATATCTTATCTCTCATAAATTTTTTTTATATTCAGATGTTGTAAACAGGGCTCAATTATTAGAGCGAGATAATGAGTATGTTCAACCGAGGGACCACAACCAGGGTCATACTGGTGACAGCAGTCATCGGAGCGATGAGAACCAGTGAGGAGGGAAAAATACAGACAAAAGTGGTAACCACTAGGGTGGTCATCGTGGCCATGATAATAGGAGAGGTGAGTCAAGTGGAAATTTCAAGAAGAGAAGATTTAACGATAACAGGAAGACGTCGACAGCAGCACCAGCACCAGGAACAAATTCTAGGGGAGGAGAACAACCGTCAGTTAGATGTTACAGATGCGGAGAGGAGGGACATATAAGTCCAAACTGCCCACAAAACTTTAAGGTATGTTATAATTGTGGAAAGGAAGGACACCAAAGGCGGATACGGACAAAATAAAGTCGGCGGTTTCTGGAAGAGCGTTTGTCGTGACTGCCTAAAACGCGAGGAACCCGAACGAAGGTATAACGAGTTAGTTAATTATAAATTCTTGCGGAGTTTATACCTTACTAGATACCGGTTCTACCCATTCTTTTATCTCTCCTGCTTGTGCTCAACGTTTAAACTTGACTCCGGAGAAATTAGACTTTGACCTATCTGTGGAGACTCCGTTAAAAGAAACTTTCATTACATCTACAGTTTATAAATCTTGCTTAATCCAAGTTGGCACAATCATATTACCTGTTGACCTTATCTTTTTAAAGATACTTGCTTTTGATGTGATTTTAGGAATTGATTGGTTAACTACTCATCATGCCAAAATTGATTATTTTCGTAAGGTTGTTAGTTTTCATATTCCTAACCAACCTGTTATGTGAATTCAAGCAACCAAACCACTAAAATCAATCGCTGTCATACCAAGCCATAAAGCCATTCGTTTATTGAAAAACGGATGTCAAGCTTTCTTAGCCCATGTCATGGACTTGAACAAAAATACGTCAGATTTGAATGATATTTCTGTTGTTAGTGAATTTCCTGACGTATTTCCTGAAGAATTTCTTGGCATAACCCAGAGCGTGATATTAAATTTTTGTATTGATCTTCAACCCGATACAAAACCCATTTCTAAAATCTCATATTGAATAGCTCCTATTGAACTTCAGGAGTTAAAAACCTAACTATAGAAGTTGGTACCCGAGTCTCTATCTGGTGACTTCCTTTGTGGAATACACCAAAGCCAGACTCTCCGTAGGGGACTCTATATTTGTGTGGTGGTAAAATAATAGGTGCCATTGTGACGTGCTATCCAAGATTGGGATATGAATCACAATTGAGAGCAACCGAAGTCGGTGACCAAAGTACGTAGCTTTCTAGGCTTAGCTGGTTACTATCGGAGATTCGTGGAAGGATTTTCTCGAATCACTACTCCGTTAACTTAGCTGACTCAGAAAGATACAAAATTCGTATGGAGCGACGAATTCGAGAAGATTTTCCAATAGCTCAAGAGGCGACTCATTCGGAACCTGTTCTGACCATACCATCTTGGAAAAGCGAACGTGGTAGCTGACGCGTTGAGTAGAAGATTGTACGCGAGTACGAGTGCGATATTGTTGAACACAAAGACCTATTTTGTATAATTTATAAATGATAGAGATAGAGTTAATGACTCTAGGGACCCACGTGATGATATACGAGTAAAATCGACTTTAATCGATAACGTTAAAGCTGCTCAAGCTACAGACCTGGAGCTGATGAATATAAAGAAGAAGGTGCAAGAATGTGTTATTCTAGAAGTAAGAGTCGATGAAGAGAAGAAAGCTCAAGCCTTCGATTTAATTGAAATCCTCGATAGAGTAGGAACTGTGGCCTATAGACTCGCCTTAACGCTAAGTATGTCGCGTGTTCATAAAGTTTTTTACGTATCGATGTTACGTAAATATGTGGACGACCCGAATCATATTATTGCATATGCACGAAGGTTATACCACAAGTTAAGGTTTTGCGGAGATAGCCCAAGATTTAACGTACGAGGAGGTACCTGTTAAGATATTGGATAGGAAAGAACATGTCCTATGCACGAAGGTTATACCACAAGTTAAGGTTTTGCGGAGAAATCATGCTATTGAAGAAATGACTTGGGAGTTGGAATCAAAAATGAAAGCGAGGTATCCTCACCTTTTCGAAACACCAGGTACGTACGTCAATTTCGAGGATGAAATTTCATAAGGAGGGGAGGTTGTAAGACCCCAACTTATTAATAAATGAAATTAAATTTCCCCTATTTATTATTTTGAAATAGAAAGGGTTGATTTGAATAATGTGGTTAGTTATGGGTAAAATACGCAAATATTTTAAATAAGCAAGTGGTTATAAAATATTCATTTTTGGTCGGTGAATATTCGTTTGGTCGTGGAATATTCTTGCTGTCGGGGAATATTCTTACGACGGCGCAGCCTTGTGTGGGCCCCATAACGGAAAGCGATTGGATGAAAAAAAAACGACAAGTATAAATTGTTTATAATTAACGGCGTAGTTGTTACCGTTAATACTGTTGGAATACTTGGTGGTTAAAATACAGTAGCACACGGTATTGCACCAATTATTGATTCTTACGAAGGAAGGCACTACTCAATAATTGTTACAGTAGTTACTGTTCAATATTTTATTTTATTGATTCAATAATTACTACGTTGATATTTTATATTATTGTTGTTTCAATAATTGTTGCTGCACAGTATTTTTTATTATCAGATCAATAATTCATATTATTTAAATAATATTATTAGATAGCATTATTGGCAATGTCTAGAAAGTTCTGTCTAAGGAGAGGTTTGGTCATCTAATTGCGCGCTAGTAAGGAGAAATCCTTATTTGAAAGCCCCCTCTTTCCTGGGAATGACCTGGTTGTCATAAATGTGATTCTGTAATATTATTTGTGAATAATTAATTATTGATTCATATGATAAGGAAATATTTATTTTATGTGGAAATGAGGGATATATTTTTGTGGTTAAAAATGAAAGAGTTAATGTTGAGGTGTTTTATCTGTATTTTTGTCGGAACGGGGGTATTTAAAATCAAATTAGGGTTTTTGAGATATTTTGCGAGGGTTATAATTTTTAATCCGACCGTTGGATCGTGGTAATATTTAGATATGTTATACATATATAAGTTGAGTATATGTCCACAAATTTTGAACCGTTAAAAATGAACGTATGATTTGTTATGAATTTTACGAGATGACTGGTTAAGAAATTGTTGAATTTTAGGAGTTAATCATTTTGGTGAAAAATTCTAGAATTGGTGGGCCCCACTCTTGGTTGGTGAAGAAATGTGCTGAGATTTTTATTCAAATGTGGTGGGTGAGAATAGTAGCAGGTAAAGCCATCAGGTTGCAGGTTAAGTTTGCTTCGACGTGCTAACATTTTCCTATAAATAGAGGGCTAAGTTAGAATTGAAAATCACACCAGAATTCATAAGTTTTCTCTCTTTCTCTCTCTAGATTATTGAGTGTATTTTGTGAGTATTTAGATACTTTGAAAGTTGCTATTCAGCACAAGTTTCATTCAGCCTCATATCCGATATTCAGTCAGAAATACGGTTATTTTGAGGTAAGGGATATTATTTCCTTCTTAAATGATATTATTTTCTTCAATATCATTATGCTGAAATATTGATATGAGTTTTTTATCAAATTTTAAACTTTTTGTGTCGGGGTTACTATTCACGTATACGGCACTATTCACGAATACGGCACTATTCACCGAAAAAAAAATTTCTTTTTGGTCCAAGATGTCTATTATGGTTACTATATTTGATTGTATCCATGTTTTGGTCTTTATTTTTGAATTCTACTTCACAATTGATTATTATGAAGTATTATTGATCTTGGATAAACTGTTATACGAATCCGTACTATTTGCCCTTCTGTCCCACTGGATTCGTTTTCTTTAAGATATTTTTCATTATCCTCAGTCCTAAATGATGATATTACTGAATATCTTTGGCCTGTAGTGCAAAGATGTATGATTACCTGATGAATATCTTTGGTCTGTAGTGTAAAGATGAACAGGTGTTGAGATGAACATGACCGACTGGTGTTACAAATGAATATCTTTGGCCTGTAGTGCAAAGATGAATATTTGATTCAAAATGTATATTGATTGATGTTACAGGGATATAATATTGATGATGGACTTTTAAATCTTAGAAGATTGTAGAATTCTTTCTCTACTTGACTCTTCTAATGGTTTGTTGTTTCCGCTGCAGTTGTTGATCTAAAACTTGTTGTCAATTATATTCTATCAGATTTTTTCCTGTTGAATACTAATGATAATTTGTTATATATTATCTTAGTCATAATATTCTTTACTGGGCTAGTTGAGCTCACCCTTTTCCTTTTTGTTCCATTTTTCTTCTCAGGAGGTGAGAACATAGCAGGATCTAGTCGGGGTATGGAGTGATGGTTCTAGAAAGATGTTTTAGTTGTCCTCACTATTTCTGTAAAATAGTGTTTGAATAATTGTAATGAAGACTTACTTGAGTGTGGATATTGTCTAGAAGATAATATTTGTATTTAAACTCACAGTATGTGTTGTCGTATTTTGCACGACAATTGTATTATTGAAGTTGTAGTTTGCTTTTTGTACCATGTATTTGGCGACTCAGAATGGGTGTTGTATACCTATTTTGGGGGCGTCACACTAATTTCCTAATTGTAAACCCTAATCGCTAAATTGGGAGGGTGTAATGCTAATTAGTGTCTCCTAAACCTAATTAGCAAAGTGTTAAGTAATTAAAAACCTAATTGATTAAGAAACTCTAATTACAATTTTTAAAAACTAAAATTTTATTTTATTTTTTTTCTCAAACCCTAGTTGGAAAATCCTACAACTTGTGCTAAACATTAGTGTTAAACCCTAAGGGTTTGACAAGTTAAAATTTTGCCATTAAAATGATTTACCAAAAGACATTTTTACCCTTAGTTGTATTATTGAAGCTAGAATAGGTTTTGACATTTAGGTGAGTTGGTGACTAACTCATACCAACCCCATATGCACAAAATCTCAGCAAAATCAGCAGCCATAACTCAGCCTTCATTACAAGTCATTGTATAAATAGAATTAGAGAGAGAAAATGTTACATTATTGCTCATTTATGCACAACTCTCTTCCAAGACCCCCTCTCTCTCTAACCTACAAAATCATAAGACAAATCAGTCCCAAAACAAAGCCCCACGAAATACACTAACAGATCAGAGACTTAGATTCAAGGATTTGATCAAGAAAGGTATAACTTAAAAAAAACTAAAATTTGACTTTTAATCTTGTGTTAGATGTTAAGTTTTTTGTGTTATATATGTATTATGGAGTCTAAATAAGTGATCTGGGTTGGTATCTTGTAGATCCATAACATCTAAGTGGACGAATTTGAAGATTTCAAAAATCTGAAAAAAGTTTATTTTGTGTCTGACGGTCAAATGTCAGTCCTCTTAGATCTTTGGTTGTTATAAGTTTTTGTTGTTTAAAGGTTTTATCTTGTTGTATGCTGTGAGATCTGTGATCTGGAACTTGTATCAGGACCAGATCATGATTAGATTGTCAGATATTTGTGGTCAAAATGAGTTGACCGAGCATGACCGTAACTTTCTGGGTAACCCAGAAAGTGTGAATCAGAGCCTGACAAGATCTCTAAGGCTCCAGATCTGTCAGGTTTATGTTGTGTTGTTCTTGTTAGTACATTCATGTTGTAGTATGTTAGATGGACTCTAGATCCATGTCTATAGACCCTTCATAACATCAATATATCGATCAAAGTAGCTGGTCAAAGTAGACCATTCATCACTGATTAAGTGTTTTTGGAAAACCCAGAAACCATAGGCACAATATTTCTGGCAGACTTTGACCGGACTAGATCTTCTCGTTGTGTTGTTTTTAGATCTATATTATGTAATATATTTGTAGCCTTACATGTTATCTACACATTACAACTCTTAAATTACAAAAATATTACATGATTAGCAAGTTGTGGAAGCCCAAAAGTGGCTGGTCGAACTGTTCTTCATTTCTGGGTAACCCAGAAAATGAAGAACAGCTCTGACAGCTTGTTCAAGGCCTTAGATCATGTTCTGTAGTGATGTTTAGACTTAACTAGTAATCGAATCATGTTCTATGATAACTTGTCTACACAGCCCGACGTCTAGACCACCCATATCATCAACAGATTACAGGTTAGAAGGTCATCAATAGCATTGACCGACCATGACTTAATTTATCTGGGCAGCCCAGAACTTGATGAACAGCTCTGACATGTTTTTCTGCAGCTTCGATCTTCTTATTGTGATGCATTATGGTCATTCTTGCTGTTGAATAATGTAGTATTACACTAGAACTATAATATCTGACCAATAGGTTGTCCAGAAACATTATATGTTATGAATAAATCTTGGTCAAAGTGAGCACCTTGTAAACTGACTTTGCATTTCTGGGTTTCATGAAGAACATGAAGAACACCTATAGCGACAGTTCTGTCACTATATATAGGTGGTCTTTAGCGACAGACAGTTTATTTTAATTAATATTATTTTCCAAAAAGTAATTATTTTAATTAATAAATCAAAATAAGTGATTTTTAATTATTAAAAATATAAAATAAATTATTAAAAATTATTTTAAAATCTGAAAATCATATTTTAATTATTTTGAATATATTTCATAAATATTTAATATTTTTAAAATATTAAAAATATTTAATTTATTTAATTATAATATTAAATAAATTATTTAAAAATAATTTTAATACATGAAAAATCATTTAAAATTATATTATGGTATAAAAAAATAATTTAAGTTATTTTTGATAACTTTTAATATTTTGTGATGAATTTCATTAATTAATTAATATTAATAATAATTAAGTTATTTATTGAATATATTAAATAAATTATGAAAAATAGAATTAATGATTTAAAAATTATAGAAAAATGATTTAAAGGTTATAAAAGTATTTTAAGTTATAAAATATAACTTTCAATATTTTAAAGTAAATTTCATTAATTATTTACTATTAATGATATTAGAATTATTTAATAATTATATTAAATAAATTAGTTTAAAAATGATTTTAATATTATAAAAATCATTTAAAATGAAAATAAAGTGTTTAAAAATATTTTAAGTTATAAATTATAACGTTTGATATTTAAAGGTAAATTTCATTAATAATTTAATATGAAATGATATTAGAGTTATTTAATAATAATGTTAAATAAATAATTTAAAAATAGTTTTATTGATTTAAAAATCATTTAAAAAGGAAATAAATGGATTAAAAATATGTTGAGATATAATTAATGACTTTTAATATTTGGATAAATAGTTCATTAATATTTTAATATTAATGGTAATTATTTAAAAATAATTTTAATTATTTTAAAAATCATTTAAGGGTAATATTAATACTTTAAAAATATTTTGAGTTATTATAAATAACTTTAATATTTTGGCAATGGTTTCATTAATAGTTTAATATTAATTAGATATTAATAATAATAGAATTGTTTAATATTTAAATCATTTAATTATGATTCCGGTGTTTGAAAATTCATGATTTATTATAATAAATGTTTAAAAATTATTATAAGTCATTTAAAAATAATATGACCGATACTTACAGATATTGAACTACAAGATAGAGTCTTAGACTCGATAATTACTCGATAAAGCCGTCGGTACACCGATATGTTTCAAAAATTGATCTGGACTTGTATAATTTGTCTATATAGGTGTTTGTTTGAGATTCAATGACTGTTGAATATGTGTAATAATGTGATTAGATTAAGTGCTGACTGCAATAAGCAGTGCTATATGTTATAGTATGTTGTTCTAATCAGTAAAATGATTTTATGAATGATAGGTTGTGATATAAAAGATAAAACTAAGTTGCGTATTGTAAGCAGCAGACCAGGCAAGTATCTTACCTTTCCATTTCCTTTATGCAATGGACATGAGTAAGAAGTTTTAGAATTATATTATTATGCTATATTATTAAACCTATTGTGATATATTCTATATCCGATCATTGTTTATCAACATGTTAGTATATGGTAATTCAGATATATATATTCTGTTCGTTAATCTCTAAACATGATTATACAAGTGTCCCCACTTGGATAATCATTTTATTTAATCACATGTTGATATATATATATATATATATATATATATATATATATATATATATATACGTCTAAGCTATTTGACCAGCTAGACACAGATTTAGAAATATCGTTGAATATGATAAAACTTATTTGTATCCAATCAAATTATTTTGGTTCGGATTCCAGATTAGTATGAACATCCCGATCAAGAAAAAACTTTTATGCGCCCAAGGCGGACAGAGTGAACGATCCTATCGTTCTTGTAATGTAGTATTGATCAATACAGGGTCCATGGGATGTACACCCTCGTGCCCGTAAGTTATGACGGTTTACAGATGAAGTTCTGCTAAACCTTATCGAAAATTGAAAACAATGTTCATAGTATGTCAACTAAACCCCATATATAGTCATTACGTAATTTCAAAAATTTGAGATAGAATTGTTATGTTATGATTATTGGTTCAGTTTAGTTCACAACTATTAATTCGTTGTAGAAGTGATGTATAAAGAAAATATTTAATTCTTTCAACTAATTATATTTATAATTGTTATTACTTGCTGGGCACTCAAATGCTCACCCTTGCTTAATTTAAATATTTTCAGCTAAGTGTGAAAAGCTAGAAGGTTCAGCCAAAAACAAGTGAAAAGGAAAGCAAACAGAATATGTTTAATGGTATCTTTTGTAATAGTTAAACTGTATTAAGACAATAATATGTATTATCTATCATGTAAAGAATTATAGTAAAGGTTGCGTACTTGGGATTAGACTCTGATAAATGTAAATTAAGTTTGATATTTATATTATTGTTATTATTATTAGTATTATTCCGCTCATAGAAATGGTATCGTAAAGCACCGAGTTCGGGTTTCAAGTACCTAAATTTGGGGGGGACGTTACAGTTATGAAAGATCTTGTATTCCTCATGGTTAAAGTCAGGTTCCATCTGTTTAGCAGTCTTATTTTATAACTAAAAAACTAATGATTATGCCAACTCATGCTTTGACTCTAGACCAACTACTTATCTGCCAACGGATTGAAGACGAAAGCTTTTTTATATATAAATAAAACCTCAACAAAACTTTTTTGATGGAAAAGGACTCCTAATTTCAAATTGATCTGAAAACCCATCCCAACTTCTGAGCATGTCTCTTCTAGAGTTTTCCTAGTTTACATAAAGAAGATAGGGAGGAAAAACACAACGTAACAACTTATAAGAAGAAAATGATTGCAGAAACCATAGGGAAAAAATATTTACAATAAAGAACCTGAATGAATAGGTACAAGTTTATCATATTGCTCGGGAAAATGCCCAAACAATGTAATCCAGGATGCATAATAACACATAAACAAGTCTCTGTAGAAACTTGGCAATTCCTATGAAAAAATAGGTTATCAAACTAGTGGCGGACTAAGGAAATGATACCCAAACAATGGTTGAAAATAGATGATATCTCCACTTTAAAAGATCCGGAATCCACTAAAAATGATTTTCATGTTCCAGTCCAAAATGATGTTACCTCTTATTACAACTACATACCCACATGAGTTAAACATAACAAATTAATCTATTTGAATGTGTACTTAGATGCTAAAATTCAGAAAATACATAAAGATCTCAACGGTAGCCATGTGTATTGATGAACCAGCTAGCAGGTTACATCTATTATTGACAAACCCAAATAGTAAATGCAACTCCTTTTTCTTCACAAGATTTGAAAAAAGGGTACGTGTAATTTAACTAAACTAGGGCTCTTGCAAGGTATATATAAGCGAAAATGCACCAAACTTATGCTTATAAGAATCTGATTTTTAGAAACTTAATATTTTATTTTCCAAAGATTTTTTTTACATGTTTTTACTCCCCTTGTGCATTTATAACAATTGATACTGATAGAAACTTAACATTAAGCACTAAAGCTATGTTTTACCTCAGCCCATAGGTGGTATAACTTATGAGAAATGGATTTATAATCAGAAATAGTTTGGAAACTTTCTATAGAGTTTCTGTCAGGTAATGCTTCAGACAAAAAAATGTAGATTGGTAGCTTTATAAACTAGAATTGAACCATAACATTAAGTTATATATAGATACAACAATTTTGAAAAATGGGTAAAATTACTTATCACCTTGGGCTCAAGAACTCATAATATGAAATAAATTACATACTACCAATAAGGTAGAATACCCAAACTCGAAGAATAATGTAGTGGGAAAAAAAATTCATCAATAGAATAACATCTGACCTTGCGTTAACAGTTTAATAAGCTGAAATTGACACTTATGATTCAGTTAGAACCCTATCTTTTTGCTGCCCTGCTATCCAAATTTAACATGGGTCAGTTTATATTTAAACTATCTTGCTCCAATTCATAAATACAGAGAATTAGGGTACCTGTGGTGGAGGCGATTGTAGTGGGTAGTGGTGGCGAGTGAGACTCCTATTCTCCCCCTTTTTCCCTCTTCTCCCCCTATCTCCCACTTCTCTCTGAGCTCCCTCTTTTCTTTTCATCCCGTCTGCTGTGTCGTGCGAATACCTGGAACTGATTACATTTAGTTTGATCTGCGACCGCATGCGGTCGCTATTTTTTAATGACTTGGACTTATCAGCGACCGCATGCAGTCGCTGATTTTAAGTGATCGCACAAAACCTTGGCTCCAACATTTCCTGCCAAATTTTGGGAGGCAAAATTATGATAGCGACCGATCAGCGACCGCATGCGGTCGTTGATATATAATAGCGACTGGATTAAATCACGGTCGCAGATATCGGTCACAGATAGTAGTATTAGCGACCGCATATGCGGTCACTGATAGTAGTGGTCGCTGTTAGCGACCGCAATTACTATAGCAATAATTGAGTATAACTGAGTGACTTCTTACGTAAGCATCAATAATTAATACCATGTGCTACTATGCAACCACGCGTATTACTGTACTTTTACTACCGGGTAGTTCAACAGTTTTAGCGGTAACACTTTCGCCGTTGTTTTTATAAAAAGATAATTTTGTTGTTTTCTAACTACGACAATACTTCCGTTATGGGGTACACCAATGATTGTGTTGTCGTACGAATATTCCCTGTTAAAACGAATATTTCCCGACCAATCGAATATTTTATGACAACTTGTTTACTTTGTAAAATTTTTAAATGTCACCCTTAACTTTAACCTTTATTAATTTAACCATTTACTAAATAAAATAATAATTATAAAAAAATTGAATACGTTCATTTCATAAAATTCGGGGTCTTACAATCTCCTCTACTTATGAAATTTCGCCCTCGAAATTTACGTACCTGGTAGTTCGAAGAGATGAGAATACCTTGCTTTCTTTTAGGATTTTACCTTCCCGGTTATTTCCTCGGTATCATGATTTTCCCATTGCTTATCTTCTGTATTTCAGATATCATTCTAGAATATATCTTCAAAACAAAGGTTAATTGACATGCCACATATTATCCTTATATTCTGACCGACCATTTAAATAACAAATAAACTTAGGTAGGTCATACTAGCGAAGGAATTTCCCGTCTCTCCCTTCCTAATTCTTGTCTCACATCACAGCCAGGGATCATATCCCTAAGCTTTGATACCAACTGTGACGCCCCCAAAATAGGTATACATCACCCATCTTGAGTCGCCAAATACATGGTACAGAAATCAAATACAAACTTCTTTAATACAACTGTCGTGTAAAAATACGACAAAAAATAACTGAGTTTTTAAACGAATATTGTCTTCTAGACAATATTCACACTCAATGAAGTCCTCATTACAATTATTATCACACTATTTCACAGAATAGTGAGGAATACTAAAGCCACTTATCCTGGACCATCACTCCATTCCCCGACTCGTCCCAGCTATATTCTCATTTTCTGAAGAGAACAATGAAAACAAAGGGTGCGCTCTACTAGCCCAGTAAGAAAATATTATGACTAAGATAATGCAGAATAAATTATCGTTAGCCTTCAACAGTATTAAACTGATAAAATATAATGAGCATCAAGTTTAACTGCAGCGGAACAAACAATCCATTAGAAGAGTCAAGTAGAGCATGATATCTACTATCTTCTATGATTTAAAAAGTTTTTCATCAACTTTATCGCTGAGACTCAGCATAATAAATAAACCACATCATCGAATCATCCCTGCACTACGGGCCAAGGATATTCATGTAATCATCAATGGTCACGATTATACCGAATAATCCCTGGTCATAATCATACCTACAACTGTCCATCAATGCACTACAGGCCAATGAGGAGTTTTATCACATCATTTGTAACATTACGGTCATGATTATACCGAATAATCCCTAATCATAATCATACCAATCAACAGTACATCTATGCACGTAAGCCACAGATGACTTTTATCACAATATAAGAATGAGGATGATGACAATGATATAAGAATTAAATTAAAAGAAAGCAAAGGATAAATTTTTAAATATTTATAACTTAATTTATCCAGAATTCAATAATGTCCAAATTGTCAACATGATACTACTTTGTGGAGTAAAATTCAAGAATAATATTGTATCAAAAATGATTTAGACAACAAAGAAATTAATTTTTGTCATGAATAATTTCCCGGGTGAATAGTATTCAAGTGAATAGTATCCCATGAATAGTACTTCGAGAATAGTACCCCGTGAATAGTACTTCGAGAATAGTACCCCGTGAATAGTACTTTGTGAATAGTACCCGTGAATAGTACTTTGTGAATAGTACCCGTGAATAGTACTTTGTGAATAGTACTTTATGAATAGTACCGTAAAAATGAATACTACTCATGGACAGTACTCCGGCATGAAAAGCTTAAAATTTAATAAGAATGTGCAGAAAATATCCTTGTAAAACGATACTATTTGAAGCGCAAATTTCAAGGATATTCAACTAATTTCACGGAGTATAGAAGCAATACTTTAACAAAATGAGGGTATAATCAGGAATACGAGACGAAATAATCTTACTCACATACTACAGAGTATGAAAGAAAATATTATTCCTTATGAATACTGAAAAACAATAATATCCCTTACGAATATTAAACGAAAATAATATTCCTTTCGAATATTGAACGAATATAATATTCCTTATGAATATTAAATAAAAATAATATTTCTTGCGAATATTGAACGAAATAAAATTCATACGCATATGAAAAATAATATCTCTTCAGACTATGAAATAAATAATATCCCTTACCAATACATCAAATAATATCTCTGACCTCAGAAGAAGATTGGATACTTGAATAGTGAAGTAGCAGACTTCTCTTCTTCTTTCTCTATATAGCTTCTCTATCTATAGCTTTTCTCTCTATAATTGCTCTTGTGAGTCTTAATGAATTGGTGAGAAAGAAAGAAGAATGAGCTTCTATTTATAGAAAAATATAGTTTCGATAATTGCACGTTTTGAGGCTCGAAATATTACAATATAATACCTTCATCTTTTCTTTCATTTTTAATTTAGTCCTACAAGTATTATCAAACTTGCACCACCTCCCCTAATAGTACATCATGTGAATCAATAGTACAATCATGTGAATCAATAGTTCTATACATGTGAAAAAAATAATTACAATATAGTTCATTCATCTATACCTCTATTTTTAATTTATCCATGCAAGTATTATCAATCTTGCATCACATCCCCTAATAGTTCATGCATATGAATCAATAGTACACACATGTGAACAAATAGTTATAAGCATGATAATAAGATAAAATCTATTTTACAAGTCTTTCAACATAAAGACAAAAATAGATATTTCTTAAACTCGTTTACGTTAACAATACTATGTAAAATGATCAACATATCATTAATATACACAAAAACTATCACATTATAGTTTATACATTTAGAAATCTAACAAAAATCAATGTAAATCATTAGTATACTAAGTTTAAAACTGTATATAATATCTCTCGTGCGTTGCATATCAAACATAAGGCTCCCACTAGCGCATGTGTACTTCAAATTTAAAATTAACTTTCAGTATACCACTACTATTAAAGAATTATGAAATTCTTAAATCTCAAGGTTTATCATAGTTAGTTTAGTATAGCATCTCAATACAATTAAATTGATTTGGTTGAAATCCTCACTATGTTTTCTCATGATAATAAGATAAAATCTATTTTGCAAGTCTTTCAACATAAAGACAAAAATAGATATTTCTTAAACTCGTTTACGTTAACAATACTATGTAAAATGATCAACATATCATTAATATACACAAAAAATATCACATTATAGTTTATACATTTAGAAATTTAACAAAAATCAATGTAAATCATTAGTATACTAAGTTTAAAACTGTATGTAATATCTCTCGTGCATTGCATATCAAACACAAGACTCCCACTAGCGCATGTGTACTTCAGATTTAAAATTAACTTTCAGTATACCACTACTATTAAAGGATTATGAAATTCTTCAATCTCAAGGTTTATCAAAGTTAGTTTAGTATAGCATCTCAATACAATTAAATTGATTTGGTTGAAATCCTCACTATGTTTTCTCATGATAATAAGATAACATCTATTTTACAAGTCTTTCAACATAAAGACAAAATAGATATTTCTTAAACTCGTTTACATTTACAATACTATGTAAAATGGTCAACATATCATTAATATACACAAAAACTATCACATTATAGTTTATACATTTAGAAATCTAACAAAAATCAATGTAAATCATTGGTATACTAAGTTTAAAACTGTATGTAATATCTCTCGTGCATTGCATATCAAACACAAGGCTCCCACTAGCGCATGTGTACTTCAGATTTAAATTTAACTTTCAGTATACCAATACTATTAAAGAATTATGAAATTCTTCAATCTCAAGGTTTATCAAAGTTAGTTTAGTATAGCATCTCAATACAATTAAATTGATTTGGTTGAAATCCTCACTAAGTTTTCTCATGATAATAAGATAACATCTATTTTACAAGTCTTTCAATATAAAGACAAAAATAGATATTTCTTAAACTCGTTTACGTTAACAATACTATATAAAATGATCAACATATCATTAATATAAACAAAAACTATCACATTATAGTTTATACAATTATATTGTTAGTGTAAACATATAAATAATTCTATATCCGATAGAATCTCAAGTTTAATATGCACATATTATAACTTAATATGTATCCACTTTAATATTTATAACTTTGTTTCAATCTCACTATTGAACTAAATCACAATAAATATTTTGGATCATAGTTAGGCTAATAAAATATGTATTTTATTTACCAAATTATTATATTGATTTCCTTCACTAAATCAATATTGTTATTTCTATAGGTTCAGCTTATAACTTTGTAGAACCTTTGATAATTAATGAAGTGAAATAAGTTCACACTTCAATATTATTCAAAAGTTTGTGTTTCAAAGACATTCATTTCATAGGATCACACAATCAAATTGAATCTCACAAAAAGAAATTCACAAGTCTTACTAGTTATTATTACATAAATAAAACTATGCTCCAAATAGTTCAAAAATCAAAGGTCAAATTTAGTCCATAAATAAAAATCTTAAAGAATCACCCCCACACTTTTAAATAATTGAAATCTCATGAATAATTTCGCTTCACGATATTATGCTCACCACTTAAAATAAATTTTAGATTAATTAATATTTTATGTGGCAATGTTCCTATAAATATTACTTCCACATGAGAATATTAAAGAACACTTCTCAAAACAAAAATAAGTTCTTGTATATTTTATGTATTAGTTATTTATATATAGATTGCTTCAACATAAGAATCTTTTAGAATACCCCCACATAAAAAAACAAGTTCTTATTTTTTGAATTACATAAAATCTCAAATCCAAAAATTATTTAACATGAGAACTTAAAATTATACATATACATTTTTCAAGTACTCTATGTAAATAGTATAAAATTCATTATATACAAATTATAGCACAACTCATCATATTGCACAAATTTATTTGCATATAAAATATAAAAATTTGTTTTTACTTTCTAAAAAATTAATTTATCACACAAAATTAATTTATGTACAAAGCAAATAAAATTCACACACATGAATTAGTATATACTCAAATATTTTCTTATCCCAACTTGAATAGGAAATATCATAAACAATATATCTTTTGACATTTACAATATAGAATTCAAGACAATCCTCATAATAATATGAAATACTTGAACTTCACTATATTTATAAAAAATCAAAAAATAAAATGTTTATCTCAATTAGAATATACAAAATTCATATAATCACATTAAAATTTACTAATTCTTGGACAAGAAGTACACATAAAAATAAATCAATTTAAATCAATTATGATTATCCCTAAAATACTAAGAAAATCATTTCTAAGTGTTTTTTCAACTTCATAATCATATTGTATACAAGATTTACTCAACCAAATCTACTTCTACAATATCTTGTCTAACTATTAGTTGATAATTAATTTATTATCCACAATAAAAGTAATTTATCTCAAAATTCATGCATATAAATACCAAGTAATATTACACACTAAATATTACCTCAAACTTTCTATGCATAATTTTGTTCAAGAAGAACATAAATTTACTTTATTCTCAAAATAAATTAATTTACAACTAATTTGTTATACATAGAGACAAGTAAACTTCTCAAATTTTACTACAACTTTCTCATAATAAATTAATCTCAACTAGTGTATAAGAAAAATAATTGTCTCAAATTTCATACATACATATACACATCATAATATTTTATCTACTCATAAAATATAATTATAAACAAAATACATATGCACAAAATTAAATTTATTCCATCATGAACAAAAATTTAATTACTTCTTTTATCCCACAAAACTAATTAATTAATTTATTATAACAAAATGTACGTAGGTAAAATAATACTTAAACATACAATATCATCTACACATGATATAATACATAAAACATATACTTTCAAGTATATACACATACAAAATGATAAACAATTATCATTTATAAAAATAAAGGCTAATGTTAAAAAACACCTTTTGGAATTAAATCCGAAGAACGCCATAATCTCTTCAGAAAGATTTCTAGACATCAACATTTGGTGTTTTTCCATGATAACTATTCAACTTCTCCACATCAATTTACAAACTTGTAAATTGCAAGTCTTTTTCACTCTCATTTTTCTCCATAATCCATCTTCTAACAGGAATTATCAATAAAAAATAATTAGTTTAATATCTCAATATATTACTAACTATCATAAAATCTCCATTGATAAAATAGATATAAGAAAAATGACACTTATCTTTGAAAATCATGTTGTCTTCCATCTCACCAAAATCATGACTCCAACAAATACTATAAAGACCTTGAGATTGTTATAATTGTAGTTTCGTAGAGTCAAAATTGTTGTAGAAGACATGACATGGGTGATCACTGTCCTTAAGGTCTTTATCGCCTCCACCACGATCGATTTGCTAAAGGTTGCAGACGATATACCTCCGGATATATGTCAAGCCTTGGTGAATTATCTGTGATAGGAACTCACAGAAAATTCCAATAGAATACTGCTTTGTAGTAGTTATTTGTTTGTAAGAAGAATATGAGAAGATAGAAAAAAGAGAAAATTCATGTGCAAAATCATTTATCTTATATCTTACATATGCATATATAATCTTATATATATATATATATATATATATATATATATATAAGTTACATAATATACTATTTAATTATATATTTAACCATACTTATTAATACTAAATATGTAAGTTACATACTAGTTAGTATTAATATAGTGGTTAATTAGAATTTAAATAACACTCAATATTTTTCTTTTTGTTCCAAAATAAAAAATAAAATAGACTTCTATTAAATGGAACTAAGGAAAAATAGTTTTTATCAAACAATTTTGCATCTTATTAAATATCTCACTATAGACACTAATCAAATGATTTCTACACAAATCAAATGAGATTCTCTCTTATTCTCCACGTAAAGTACATTAAGTTACACCTTTTATACTTACTTAAATTATGTCCACAGATGAGTTTTATCAAACTTAAATATGACATATAATAAGTCAAAAAGTATAAAATAAGGTGTAATATATAACATATTATAGTGAATGTCTTCTACTTTATCTAAACGGTAGCTCTTATCATATAATGTAACGTGGAGTGGTTAAGCTTTAGGTTCTTTCCATTTATGTGTATATATACATATGTACAGTCCATTTCTTAAGCTCACCCTTATTGAGCTCACCCTGCCTTTTTTTTTAAAAAAAAAGGCAGGGTGAGCTCGGGGTGAGCTCAATAAGGATGAGCCTAAGATATTTGCTCTACATATGTATATGTATATACTTTTGTTTGTTATAAATAAAATATTCAACCGGTAATTTTAGTTTAATCTTGTACTTAGAGGCATATGTGATAATCAACAAATTAACTAATGGCTTAAATATAAATTGTTACCTTAAACTATATATAGGTCATATTCCACTTCGGTGATTCACCTTTCGATTTTGTTAATTAGATAATTAAACTATTAATTTTTTTCATTTATATTCAATCAGGTCTGCCACGTCAGAAATTACTGGCGTGGCTTGAATAGATTGCAGGTTAGTGCCTATGTGTTAAAATTGAGTCATTGTTCAAATTTTCTTTTATCATTTTATGTAAGTAATAAGGGCAAAATAGTAGCATAACGTACTAATTTTTACTATTAAGTAAAATAATAATTAAACAAAACAATAAACAAATAAAGCTGACCCATCCTCTCTCACTTTTTTACCAAATACTCAAATCAAGATGATAAATCAGGGCTATGAAGAAGAAGAATCACATCTCTTCACAACCTTTGAACAAATGAAATCCCTAGTTCTTCAACACAATCTAATGGCCAAAATCAATCTCCTCACCATCATTATCTCTTCTCATCGTTGTCGGTCACGATCTCTCCCCAAATTCGCTTTCTTTGTCCGGATCTGACCAACTTGCCAAAGTTCAGTGGGTCGGAATTCAATTCAAAGATTTATGGGACAAATAGAGAGATAGAGAAAATGAAGATACTGGAGCTCAGACCTTAATTCCCCTATCCTTTAGATTTTGCTTGAATGTTGTGCGTTTGATTGGGGTGAGTATGAGATCTGGATAAGAGGAAGCTATTGTTAATGTATGCAGGGCAGGGACTTATCTTAAAGGATAGAGGAATTAAGGTTTGATTGGCTGTCAGGTTAGAAGAGGTTTTAAATTTGAGATTTTAGGGTTTCCTCATTATTTTTCTTCTTTTTTGATTTGAGATTTGATATTTAAGGTTTTTTTAAATTCTTTTGCTCTTTTTTTTGGCTGTCGACGATTGTAAGACCCCGAATTTTATAAAATAAAAGTATTCAATTTTTCTTATAATTACGATTCAGTAAATGGTTAAATTGATAAAAAAGTTAAAGTTAAAGGTGATATATGAATTTTTTTCAAAATAAGCAAGTGGTTATAAAATAATCATTGTTGTCGGGGAATATTCGTTTGGTCGTGGAATATTCTTTCCGTCGGGGAATATTCGTACGACGGCGCAGCTATTTGTGGGCCCCATAACAAATAACTGTCGGATGAAGATAACGATAAAAATTGAGTTTTTATAATTAACGGCGTAGTTGTTACCGTTAACACTGTTGGAATACCCGGTGGTTAAAATACAGTAATACGCGTTGTTACACAGTAGCACACTGATTGCACAGTATTTTTGAATTATTAATTCTTACGAAGGAAGGTACTACTCAATAATTGTTACAGTAGTTACTGTTCAATATTTTATTTTATTGATTCAATAATTGTTGCGTTGATATTTTATATTATTGTTGTTTCAATAATTATTACTGCACAGTATTTCCCATTATCAGATCAATAATTTATATTATTTGAATAATATTATTAGATAACATTATTGGCAATGTCTAGAAAGTTCTGTCTAAGGAGTGGTTTGGTCACCTAATTGCGCGCCAGTAAGGAAAAATTCTTATTGGAAAGCCCTTTCTTTCCTGGGAACGGCCTGGTTGTCATAAATGTGATTCTGTAATATTATTTGTGAATAATTAATTATTGATTCATATGATAAGGAAATATTTATTTTATGTGGATATAAATGAGGGATATATTTTTGTGGTTAAAAATGAAGGAGTTAATGTTGAGGTGTTTTATCTGTATTTTTATCGGAACGGAGGTATTGAAAATCAAATTAGGATTTTTGAGATATTTTGCGAGGGTTATAATTTTTAATCCGACCGTTGGATCGTGGTAATATTTGGATATATTATACATATATAAGTTGAGTATATGTCCACAAATTTTGAACCGTTAAAAATAAACGTATGATTTGTTATGAATTTTACGAGATGACTGGTTCAGAAATTGTTGAATTTTCGGAGTTAATCATTTTGGTGGAAAATTCTAGAATTGGTGGGCCCCACTCTTGGTTGGTGAAGAAATATGCTGAGATTTTTATTCAAATATTGTGGGTGGGAATAGTAGCAGGTAAAGCCATCAGGTTGCAGGTTAAGTCTGCTTCGGCGTGCTAACATTTTCCTATAAATAGATGGCTAAGTTAGAATTAGAAATCACACCAGAAACATAAGTTTTCTCTCTTTCTCTCTCTATATTATGAAGCATATTTTGTGAGTATTTAGATACTTTGAGAGTTGCTATTCAGTGCAAGTTTCCTTCGGCTTTGCATTCCAGTCAGAAATACTGCACTTTTGAGGTAAGGGATAGTAAGGAATTTTAAGGGTTGTTATGATTTTCAGTTTCGTAATTTTTCTGAACTTCAGAAAATTCTGAAAAAATTTGAAATGATATTTTGATGAGTTTTATTGATTGTGTCCAAAAATGGTGATTTTTGGATGTATAGATTAAGAGTTATGAATTTTACGGGGAAAGACTATTTTAAAAGTAACCGCTTATAACTCCTTGTGGTTAACTCCAAAATTGATAAAATTTTTATTGGAAGTATATCTATATAATATCAGTATACTCTGTGAATTTCAGAATTTTTGGATAAAGTACAATTTATGATAAATGTCTAAATATTCGGCGGTTTTGGCCATATAAAAAATAGTAAATGAATTTTAAAAATTCTGGGGAAAATATATGTTCAATATAGGACTATATTCTGCAAAATCTCAGAAAAGAAATATTTTTGGGACTGATTTGGTATTTTTCATGAAAATGGTCTAGTTATGAATAAATGAATTAAATATGTTATGTGAAGTAAGAAAATTAGAAAATATGATTTTATGGCTTGAGAATCATATATGAGTTATATGCAGATTTTTGATGAGGGTTTTGGTTATTGGTGATAAAATCTTAAGAGTTGGCATTTTATGATGATTAAATGCATTAATTAGTAAAGTGTAAACAATTAAAATAAATTGTTTATAAGATTAAAAAATATTATTCTTTCAATATCATTATACCGAAATATTAGTATAAATTTTATTGTGGAATTTCTACCTTTTTGTGTCGGAGTTACTATTCATAAATTACTATTCACGAGTTACTATTCATGAGTTACTATTCACGAGTTACTATTTACATAAAAATTGGTTTCTTTTTCTAACCAAATTATAGTTGATTTATGAATATTGCTCTTGAAATTAAATTCATGTTTTGATCATATTATTTTTATTATCATATATAACATTTTTATAACCCTGATGTTGAATTTCTCTTTCACTTGAGTGTAAAGATGGGTAAATTGTTGGTATGATCGTGACTAAGGAATATCTTTGGCCTGTAGTGCAAAGATGAATTGTTAACTGGTATGATCATGACCATTGAATTTATAATTGAATATCTTTAGCTTAAGTGTAAAGATGAATTGATTAACATAGTTATAATTATTGTTTATATAAATTCTGAAATGATTATATATTTGAGATATGAATATATTTGGCCTGTAGTGCAAATATGAACTGTTGAGGAATATCTTTGGCCTGTAGTGCAAAGATGAATTGTTAGCATGATTATAAACAGTAACTGTGATTTGGTATAACCATGATCTTTGATATTTCAGGTAAAGACATGTGATGAAAATTATCTTCGTCCTGGATGCGAAGAGGAATTTAGAATTTCAATTATGATTATGAGTTATTCATATAATTGTGGAAAGAAACTGTTGATTAATGTTACAGGGATAAAACATTGTTGGTGGACTTTTAATGTGGAGAAGATAATAGACTTTATGGTCTATTTGACTCTTCTAATGGATTGCTCGTTCCGCTGCAACTATGGTTGAAATTTTTATCATCTACCATATGTTCTAAATCTCTGATTTATTACTGATGAAGACTATTGATAATTTATTTATCTTTAGTCATGATATTCTTTACTGAGCTAGTTGTGCTCACCCTTTTATTTCATAATTCCTTTCAGGTAATAAGAGTGTAGCTGGGTCGAGCGGGGGTAACAGGAGAATAGAACGGTGGTCATCATTTAGTAGTTATATTTGGTGAATCATCTAGGGTGAAGCGAACCCAACGTTGGAAGGGTGTTTTGCCACTGTCATACAAGATGTCTAATGACATACAACCTCGTGTCATCATAAGATAGGGTTGTGCACATCCACTTGCTGAGTATATTTACGAGCACTACCTATATAATCGTGGTGTTTGTTTGAAGTATAATTCTCAATTAGAGACAGTGGAGATAATGATATGTCAAGAGAAGACTCACCATTGGGAAGAATATGATAGTAAACTTCTCGTTTTTCTTTGGGGGTCTATTGGGTCAACCAAGGATAATTCTGTGGCCATATGATATCTATCACAACCTAGAAGCATGGCCTCCCATGTACAAAGGTTTCCTTGAGCACTTCCCAAATATTCTAATTTCTAAAACAGTTTTTGACTATACCTTTATGTAAGGTGTCATTGTGACGTGATGTCCACGGTTGGGACATGTGTCACATTTGGTATATATTTGTATCCAAACTCACAGCATATGTGTTGTTGTATTTTGCACGACAATTGTTGTAATAAAGTTGTAGTTGTTTTCTGTACCATGTATTTGGCGACTCAGAATAGGTTGGATGGAATGGGCCTATTTTGGGGTTGTCGCAACGATGATGAAATTTAGGATAGCATGGTTGGATATTGGCGATAGTTGTGGATTTTGACGATTCATTTTTGGCAACGATGATGGATACTTTTGGGTTCATCTGCAAGAAAGGAGAAGAGAAGAGATAAGCGTGAATAAGAAGATAGAGAACCCATATTTAAATTAATAAATGAAAGCATACAAAACAATTTCTGACGGAACCTCTTCTCCAGCCTCATCGCTTTGGAACTCAAGTAGGCCATACGCATCGCAAAGAACTTGTCTGAATCCCACTAGCACGTTTTCACCTTTGACCTAGCCCATATCAACAAGAGCCTGCTCCGGGTCGGGTATTTGGTTTCGGTTGTGGGTTCGCTTTGCGGGTGCGGGTTTGCATTTTTGATGATGGCTCTGGTGAATGTGGCTCAGATCAAGCTTGGGACGCTGGCTTGCGGGAGCTCGCACATTTATGTTTGTCAAATTTACCCTTACGTACTTAAATAATTTAAATTAATAAATGATAGAAATATTATTTTTTAAATACGCATCAGCTGACATTGGCCCCACTTAAGAGGCCACGCCAGCAATTTCTGACGTGGCAGACCCAATTGAATGGAAGTGAAAAAAATTAATAGTTCAATCATCTAATTGACAAAATTGAAAGGTGGATCACTGAAGTGGAATATGGCTTATAGTTTAGAGTAGTAATTTATATTTAAGCCTTAACTAATACTACTAACTAATAAAAGGAACTACAATACATGTCGTGTCATGGTTTATTACAAATAAGGAATATCTTTTCCAACAATACATGCCTTAGAAAATTCAACACACGAGGGATATTTGTGTTCTGAAATACATTTACCATTGAAATTCTGATTTTAAGTGCATTGTCTAGAACTCGAGAGGGGGATACCAACTGATATGGCTTTATATGAAATCGAAATTAGTAGTTTTTTCATCAAATACAAACTCACTCTATTCCAAAAATAGAAATACATTTTCATTTTTGATGTCCCAAAGAAAAATATATTCTTATTTTAGAATTATAGAGTAGAATGAAATTCCTAATTCGAGAACATAAAATTATCATTAAGGGTACATTTGAGAACATAAAATTATCAAAATAAAATGATGGGTGCATCTAATAACCCTCATCAATTTTAAATTTTACGATTCAAATTGAATAGGCGAAAAAAAAAACGAGAAACCATACCCGATGGAATGACATAATAGTCTGGGCGGCGTAAGCAGGTTCCGACGTTGGGAAGCGTTTGCGGGGAGTCGTGGGCTCTCAGCTCTCTTCTCCCTCCCCTCCCTCCCTTCTTCTTCTCTCTTCTTCCTCTGTTATATGGTCTGGTTCTGTTCGATTGCCTGGGATTAAAAAGAATCAATGACCGGGTGCGGTCGCTGATTTTTATTGACATGGTTTTTTTAGCAACCGCAAATCGGTCGCTGTGAATAATTGGTCGCAATAAGCTTGCCCGCCAACTATTTTTCCAAATTTCTGGCGGCAAAATTGAATCAACAACCGCATACGGTCGCTGATAGTAACTAGAGACTAAATTTACGTGCGATCACTAATATTGGTCGCTATTAACAACAGTAGCGACCAAATATTGCGGTCGCTGATGGACTTGGTCGCTGTTAGACCATTTTCTTGTAGTGATATATCAATTAATGATTGGTATATATTTGATGACCCTTAGTATTTTGCATTACTTTTCATAATTAATGACCCTAATTTGTATGACTCCGAATTTTATGAAATAAAAGTATTCAATTTTTCTATTTAGTAAATGGTTAAATTGATAAAAGTTTAAAGTTATGGGTGAAATGTGCAAAATTTTCGAAATACACAGGTGGTTATAAAATATTCATTGTTGTCGAGGAATATTCGTTTGATTGTGGAATATTCTTACTGTCGAGGAATATTCATACGACGGCGCAGCCTTTTGTGGGCCACATAACGAAAAGCGATTGGATGAAAAAAACGACAAGAGTAAGTTGTTTATAAATAATGGCGTAGTTGTTACCGTTAACACTGTTGAAATACCCGGTGGTTAAAACACAGTAATACGCGTTGTTGCACAGTAGCACACGGTATTGCACCAATTATTAATTTTTACGTAAGAAGGCATTACTCAATAATTGTTACAGTAATTACTGTTCAGTATTTTATTTTATTGATTCAATAATTGCTGCGTTGATATTTTATATTACTGTTATTTTAATAATTGTCACTACACAGTATTTTCTATTATCGGAGCAATAATTCATATTATCTGAATAATATTATTAGATAACATTATTGGCAATGTCTAGAAAGTTCTGTCTAAGGAGAGGTTTGGTCATCTAATTGTGCGCCAGTAAGGAAGAGATCCTTATTGGAAAGCCCCCTCTTTCCTGGGAACTGCCTGGTTGTCAGTAATGTGATTCTGTAATATTATTTGTGAATAATTAATTATTGATTTATATGATGAGGAAAATATTAATTTTATGTGGATATAGATGGAGAAAAATTTTAATGTGACAATTGTTGAAAATTAATATTTTATTTTTTTCTGATAAAATAATTCATTTAAATATATTATTTTAATAATATATTAATGGTGATATTTTTACAATGCATGTGGGATATATAAATAAATGAGGAGGAAGAGTATTTTTGTTGGATTAAATGTTTAACACATGTTTTGTGTGTTGGTGGACACAATTCTTGACCGAAAATTTATTATAGACTGTAAAATCGTCCGTTTATGGATTTCGATCAATTTCTGTTTAGAATTTGGAAAAAATTTCTTCTGCAAAGTTGTAGAGAATTGAATTTCCTATAAAAAATTGCGAGATTCGAATTTTCTAATAAAAGGACTATTTATTATGAATTATTGAAGTTCCGAAGTTCCGAAATAATTGATTTTTGGAAGTTTTATTTATTTTTATTAACAAAAACGTTTTTTACACTTTGGTGGGTCCCACTTGCACATGTTGATGGCTGAATCCAAATTTTCAAAGGTGGGCTAAGGAAAATTTATAATTATGTTATTATTTTATTAAATTTTCTGATTTGGTGTTCTAAGCAATTTCCTATAAATAGGGTGCTTAGGTTAGAATTGAAAATCACACCAGAAACTGAAGTTTTCTCTCTATTTCTCTCTCTATATTATCGAGTGTATTCTTGTGAGTATTTTGATATCTTGAGTGTTGCTATACGGTGCAAGTTCGTTCAGCATTATTCCAGTCATGAGTACTGCTCTTTTGAGGTAAGGGATAGTAAGGGATATTGTCGTTACTATGTAAGGGATAGTAAGAGATATTGTCGTAAGGGATGTTATTTTTTTATCAATGATATTATTTCTTTTAATATCATTATACCGGAATATTGGTAGGATTTTTCTTGTAAAATTCTTATCTTTTTATGTCGGGGTTACTATTCACAAGTTACTATTCACGAGTTACTATTCACGAGTTATTATTCACGAGTTAGTATTCACGAGTTACTATTCATGAGTTACTATTCATGAGTTACTATTCACGAGTTACTATTCATGGGTTACTATTCACGAGTTACTATTCATGACAAAATTGGTTTCTTTTTCTAACCAAATTATAGTTGATTTATGAATATTATTATTGAGATTAAAACTATATGTTGATCATATTATTTTTTTATTATCATATATAACATTTTTATAACCCTAATGATGATATTTCTCTTTGACTTGAGTGTAAAGATGGGTAGATCTTTGGTACGATCATGACTATGCGTTCTCTTTGGCCAGTAGTGCAAAGTTAAATTGTTGACTGGTATGATCATGACCATTGAATTTATAATTGAATATCTTTAGCTTAAGTGTAAAGGTGAAATGATCAACGTGGTTATAATTATTGGTTATATAAATTCTGAAATGATTATATATTTCTTTGAGATAATAATATATTTGGCTTGTAGTGCAAATATGAGCTGTTGAGGAATATCTTTGGCCTGTAGTGCAAAAATGAGTTGTTGATGAATATCATTGGCCCGTAGTGCAAAGATGAAATTATTAGTATGATTATGAACAGGAACTGTGATTTGGTATAACCATGATCTTTGATATTTCAGGTAAAGACAAGTGATGAAAATTATCTTTGTTCTAGATGAGAAGAGGAATTTAGAACTACAATTATGATTATGAGTTATGCATGTGATTGTGGACATGAATTATTGATTGATGTTACAGGGATAAAACATTGTTGGTGGACTTTTAACATAGAGAAGATAATAGACTTTATAGTCTATTTGACTCTTCTAATGGATTGCTTGTTCCGCTGCAACTATGGTTGAAATTTTTATCATCTACCATATGTTCTAAATCTCTAATTTAATTCTGTTAAAGGCTATTGATAATTTAATTATCTTTAGTCATGATATTCTTTACTGAGCTAGTTGTGCTCACCCTTTTGCTTCACAATTCCTTTCAAGTAATAAGAGTGTAGCTGGGTCGAGCGAGGGTAACAGGAAAATAGAACGGTGGTCTCTAGCTGAGGAGATTCTCCCGAAGCAGTATAGAAAAGTTCATTTAGTAGTTATATTTGGTGAATCATCCAGGGTGAAGTGAACCCAATATTGGAAGGGTGTTTTGCCACTATCATACAAGATGTCTAATGATATACAATCTCGTGTCATCATAAGATAGGGATGTGCTCATCCACTTGTCGAGTATATCTACGAGCACTACCTATATAATCTTGGTGTTTGTTTGAAGTATAATTCTCAGTTAGAGACAGTGGAGATAATGATATGTCAAGAGAAAACTCACCATTGGGAAGAATATGATAGTAAACTTCTTTTTTTTCTTTGGGGTCTATTGGGTCAACCAAGGATAATTCTGTGGTCATATGATATCTATCATAACCTAGAAGCATGGCCTTCCATGTACGAGGGTTTCTTTGAGCACTTCCCAAAGATTCTAATTTCTAAAACAGTTTTTGACTATACCTTTATGTAAGGTGTCATTGTGACGTGCTATCCAAGGTTGGGACATGAGTCACAGTTGGTATATATTTGTATCCAAACTCACAGTATATGTGTTGTTGTATTTTGTACGACAATTGTTGTAATAAAGTTGTAGTTGTTTTCTGTACCATGTATTTGGCGACTCAAAATAGGTTGGATGGAATGGACCTATTTTGGGGGCGTCACAGTTGGTATCAGAGCTTAGGGATATGATCTCTGGCGGAGATCGGGGAATAGAACTAGGAGGGGAGGGACGAGTAAATCCTTCGCTAGTGTGTCCTACCTAAGCTTATTTGTTGGTCAGTCATAATATCGGGATATTATGTGATATGTTAATTTGTTCAATTAACCCTTGTTTTGAAGCTATATTCTAGAATGATATCTGAAATACAGGAGATGAGCAATGGAGAAATCATGATGACGGGGCGATAGAATCTTAAATTGAAGTAAGGTATTCTCAACTTTTCGAAATACCAGGTACGTAAATTTCGAGGACGAAATTTCATAAGGAGGGGAGATTGTAAGACCCCGAATTTTATGAAATAAAAGTATTCCATTTTTCTATTTAGTAAATGGTTAAATTGATAAAAGTTTAAAGTTATGGGTGAAATGTGCAAAATTTTCGAAATACACAAGTGGTTATAAAATATTCATTGTTGTCGAGGAATATTCGTTTGATCGTGGAATATTCTTACTGTCGAGGAATATTCATACGACGGCGCAGCCTTTTGTGGACCCCATAACGGAAAACGATTGGATGAAGAAAACGACAAGAGTAAGTTGTTTATAAATAGTGGCGTAGTTGTTACCGTTAACACTGTTGGAATACCCGGTGGTTAAAACACAGTAATACGCGTTGTTGCACAGTAGCACACGGTATTGCACCAATTATTGATTTTTACGTAAGAAGACATTACTCAATAATTGTTACAGTAATTACTGTTCAGTATTTTATTTTATTGATTCAATAATTGATGCGTTGTTATTTTATATTACTGTTATTTTAATAATTGTCACTACACAGTATTTTCTATTATCGGAGCAATAATTCATATTATCTGAATAATATTATTAGATAACAGTATTGGCAATGTCTAGAAAGTTCTGTCTAAGGAGAGATTTGGTCATCTAATTGCGCGCCAGTAAGGAAGAGATCCTTATTGGAAAGCCCCCTCTTTCCTGGGAACTGCCTGGTTGTCAGTAATGTGATTCTGTAATATTATTTGTGAATAATTAATTATTAATTTATATGATGAGGAAAATATTAATTTTATGTGGATATAGATGGAGAAAAATTTTAATGTGACAATTGTTGAAAATTAATATTTTATTTTTTTCTGATAAAATAATTCATTTAAATATATTATTTTAATAATATATTAATGGTGATATTTTTACAATGCATGTGGGATATATAAATAAATGAGGAGGAAGAGTATTTTTGTTGGATTAAATGTTTAACACATGTTTTGTGTGTTGGTGGACACAATTCTTGACCGAAAATTTATTATAGACTGTAAAATCGTCCGTTTATGGATTTCGGTCAATTTCTGTTTAGAATTTGGAAAAATTTCTTCTGCAAAGTTGTAGAGAATTGAATTTCCTATAAAAAATCGCGAGATTCGAATTTTCTAATAAAAGGACTATTTATTATGAATTATTGAAGTTCCGAAGTTCCGAAATAATTGATTTTTGAAAGTTTTATTTATTTTTATTAACAAAAACGTTTTTTACACTTTGGTGGGCCCCACTTGCACATGTTGATGGCTGAATCCAGATTTTCAAAGGTGGACTAAGGAAAATTTATAATTATATTATTATTTTATTAAATTTTCTGCTTTAGTGTTCTAAGCAATTTCCTATAAATAGAGTGCTTAGGTTAGAATTGAAAATCACACCAGAAACTGAAGTTTTCTCTCTATTTATCTCTCTATATTATCGAGTGTATTCTTGTGAGTATTTTGATATCTTGAGTGTTGCTATACGGTGCAAGTTCGTTCAGCGTTATTCCAGTCATTAGTACTGTTCATTTGAGGTAAGGGATAGTAAGGGATATTGTCGTTACTATGTAAGGGATAGTAAGGGATATTGTTGTTACTATGTAAGGGATAGTAAGGGATATTATCGTAAGGGATGTTATTTTTTTATCAATGATATTATTTCTTTCAATATCATTATACCGGAATATTGGTAGGATTTTTCTTATAAAATTCTTATCTTTTCATATCGGGGTTACTATTCACGAGTTACTATTCACGAGTTACTGTTCATGAGTTACTATTCATGAGTTACTATTCACGAGTTATTATTCATGAGTTATTATTCACGAGTTACTATTCATGAGTTACTATTCATGAGTTACTATTCACGAGTTACTATTCATTGATTACTATTCACGAGTTACTATTCATGACAAAATTGGTTTCTTTTTCTAACAAAAGTATAGTTGATTTATGAATATTATTATTGAGATTAAAACTATATATTGATCATATTATTTTTTTTATTATCATATATAACATTTTTATAACCCTAATGATGATATTTCTCTTTGACTTGAGTGTAAAGATGGGTAGATTTTTGGTACGATCATGACTATGGGTTCTCTTTGGCCAGTAGTGCAAAGTTAAATTGTTGACTGGTATGATCATGACCATTGAATTTATAATTGATTATCTTTAGCTTAAGTGCAAAGGTGAAATGATCAACGTGGTTATAATTATTGGTTCTATAAATTCTGAAATGATTATATATTTCTTTGAGATAATAATATTTTTGGCTTGTAGTGCAAATATGAGCTGTTGAGGAATATCTTTGGCCTGTAGTACAAAGATGAGTTGTTGATGAATATCATTGGCCCGTAGTGCAAAGATGAAATTATTAGTATGATTATGAACAGGAACTGTGATTTGGTATAACCATGATCTTTGATGTTTCAGGAAAAGACAAGTGATGAAAATTATCTTTGTTCTAGATGAGAAGAGGAATTTAGAACTACAATTATGATTATGAGTTATATATGTGTTTGGGGACATGAATTGTTGAATGATGTTACATGGATAAAACATTGTTGGTGGACTTTTAACATAGAGAAGATAATAGACTTTATAGTCTATTTGACTCTTCTAATAGATTACTTGTTCTGCTGCAACTATGGTTGAAATTTTTATCATCTACCATATGTTCTAAATCTCTAATTTAATTCTGTTGAAGGCTATTGATAATTTAATTATCTTTAGTCATGATATTCTTTACTGAGCTAGTTGTGCTCACCCTTTTGCTTCACAATTCCTTTCAGGTAATAAGAGTGTAGCTGGGTCGAGCGAGGGTAACAGGAAAATAGAACGGTGGTCTCTAGCTGTGGAGGTTCTCCCGAAGCAGTATAGAAAAGTTCATTTAGTAGTTATATTTAGTGAATCATCTAGGTTGAAGCGAACCCAACATTGGAAGGATGTTTTGCCACTATCATGCAAGATGTCTAATGATATACAATCTCGTGTCATCATAAGACAGGGATGTGCTCATCCACTTGTCGAGTATATCTACGAGTACTACCTATATAATCTTAGTGTTTGTTTGAAGTATAATTCTTAGTTAGAGACAGTGGAGATAATGATATGTCAAGAGAAAACTCACCATTGGGAAGAATATGATAGTAAACTTCTTTTTTTTCTTTGGGGTCTATTGGGTCAACCAAGGATAATTCTGTGGCCATATGATATCTATCATAACCTAGAAGCATGGCCTCCCATGTACGAGGGTTTCCTTGAGCACTTCCCAAAGATTCTAATTTCTAAAACAGTTTTTGACTATATCTTTATGTAAGGTGTCATTGTGACGTGTTATCCAAGGTTGGGACATGAGTCACAGTTGGTATATATTTGTATCCAAACTCACAGCATATGTGTTGTTATATTTTGCACGACAATTGTTGTAATAAAGTTGTAGTTGTTTTCTGTACCATGTATTTGGCGACTCAGAATAGGTTGGATGGAATGGACCTATTTTGGAGACGTTACATAATTAGTATAACATATCTCATTCAACTTACTCTAATTCATTACGAATAGGACTACCTACACACCAAATGTTCAATATGGATCAACATGTTTCCTTGAATCAACTATATATTTCATTATCAGTGTCGTGTCAGAGCCACTAGACTTTGGAAGGAGTAAATACAGAAACAAACAATATTCTCAACACTTATTGGATGGAGAGGTAAGTATTTTTTTTTAATTTATTAATTAGTGGATTAAAATAACATATTATAATGATTTCATTTGAAATTATTGTGATTATAAATATTGTCACTCAAATATCTCATATTTAAAATTTACCTGACAAGTCGTTTTGAAGCTTATATGTGCTTTGTAATGGTTATAAAGCTTATATAATTTAAAAATGAAAGGTTCTATCAAATTATATTTTAGGTAAATCTTAATACTATTTTTGTTACAAAATAGAATATCATTATTAATTTTTTAAAGTTAACTTAATATATAAATTCAAAATTGACATGATTTATTTTAAAAAATTAAAATTAGATATATTTAATTTTTTTTAAATATTTTAAACTATTTAAAGAATATTACTCACTATTTTATAATTTTTAATAAACTATGTCAATTTTAAATTAAAAAATGTGTCCCCCTAACGGCAGTGTAGGGGTAAGCATGCTGTGGTTTGGTGCGGTTTGAAGCCTTAACCACACCCGAAATCACTTAGGTGCAGTTTGACAAATCCAAAACCGCATATGAAACTGTTTGTAATTAGGGCAGGGCGGTGCGATTTCATTTAGTGCAGTTTCGGTTCCAAAACCAATTGAAACAACAAAATTTTATGCTATTTAGCATCACTATTCTAATTTGTGACCATATTTGAAAAATATTTTTCTCTTGAGTGCAGACTTCTAGTGTAATTATTTCTTAGACCAACTCTATGATCATCCACTACTTGCAGACCTCCCTTCCAATCCAACTAGTAGTGACTTGAAAAGGTCATTTTTCCAATAAGGTCTAAGTCTTCAATAGAATTTTGTTCACCCTAATCAAATAAACAATCATTTGGAACTTTTAATCAATTGTGCGATCAATCATTTTTAACATGCTTGACTTCATCACAGTCATACATTCAGAGACATCAAGATCATGCATCTGAGTATCCCCAAAAGGTCAACCCAATTTTTTTTTCTTTCCAAAGGGGGACAATATATTGTTTACATAATAGGCTCCTATATAACACTTCTTTACAGCATTTATACAAAAAGTCAGAAACATTATAGGCTACTCTACCAACACTTATATTTAAACAACTATCAAAAAAATGTCATCCACTTTATCATACATACACACACATGTTCCAGTTTTATGCGTGCAGTTTTGGCTAGTAACCAAACCGAAACTGTAAATTTGATTTTTTAACCTACCAAAAACCTCCACATACGCTAGAAATATTGGTGCAATTTTAATTGGTGCGGTTTGTATGATTTTTTTTGCGATTTCGGCTTCAATTCAGTTGCTTGCTTAGCCCTATGGCAGTGTGTAGAGTTGGTGTGATACCCCCAAATCTAGGTACTGCATTCCTACAGGATTTGGTTCTCACTGTCCAAAAACAATTACATTTAACTACCCATAATCAAGGATAAAGACATAACTTAAATAATTTAAACAATAATCCTCCCCATTAAAGGGTTACATCAACTTAAAACAAATCCCAAGTATTTTAACCTCAAGTTATTACATAAATCTGCGGAATACATCATATAATTAAATAATTGATTCTATTAAATAAAATCAAACAAGTCTTCATTGTTTAGACATCTTGCCCTTGCCCTTGCTAGTAGACGGCTCGTTAACTTTCTCAACATTAGCTGCAGTGTTATATGCAAGAGTGAGCAAACAATTGCTCACAAATATAATGATGACAATAGCAATATCAAAAGAGTGGGAAAGGAATACTGAATAATAGGAAACTCGTTCTTCGAATCAAGATTAGAAAACAAGTTCGAGATTTATATCTGAGGGTCTTAAGACCATGAACTATGTCTCAAGTTACTAAGTATTTCTACCTCAACCTTTAACAGTCGTTAGACTATACTGACCTTTCCTTTCGTACTTAGGGGGATCATCCTTTTGTACCATGTATTGTGCACAAATATAGGGATATTAGGGTTGTTCATCTCAATTTGACTTATGATTTCCTTACTAAAGAAAGTTTAGTTTGGATTAACTTTAACAATGGTTCTAGAATTTTAGAACACTTATCAACTATGTACTAATCATTTCAATAAAGGTTCACTAGCCATTCGAAGTTCGATACAACAATTAGGTATTGATTAACAACGATTAAACTCAAGAATGAGGTCTTATCAATTTATAGTCGAATAAAACATTGTATATCCAATAGTCTATCTTCAAAGGAATTAGAGAGTCTCATTCGAAATAATAAAAATTTCAAGCTTTGTGTTAATAAGAAACAATTATTAGAAACTCGCTCAATGTGAATAAACAACTTGAGCTATCTTAATCAAACAATATCAAGTCAAGATTAGGAAACTTGCTTAGCCAAAAGTAAGATTTAGATACTTGCGTAACAATAATAAACAAGATAGGATAAAGATCTTGCTCTATATAAAGAAATAAGGTTTAGGAATTTGCCTCGTACGTAAGCTATACAATTATGACACACGTTCGTCAAAACCCTACATATATCATTAGAATCGCAATACCAATTAGTTACACTAACATTAACCCTATATGTTTTAGTTCTCATTTAAATCCAATTTGTTAACACAATTCAAATTTTGACTTTTAAATTAACATCACATCACCAATCTGAAATCATAAGGCTATCATAGCAACGTAACCTTTAAACCGCATCTCAAGACTTAAACAAATAACAAGTTAAAGTTTTTTATAACTTATTAACTTTATAATTTGAAATCATTGAACACGTGTTTAATCAATTATAGAACCTCATTACATGTTTAACACATTATCATGCATCTTAGACTAGGTTAGGCCAACATGTCATTGACTAAAAACTAAAAAAAAACTGCTTCTGCTCAGGGGAGGGCGCAGCTGCATGCGCTACCCCAAGCCTTGGCACCAGCACAGCTGCGCTGTTCTTGTCCTTGACACCGGCGCAGCGGCGCTGGTGCGTAGACAAGAACACTGCAGTCTGCTTCCAGCACTGATTCGATCCAAAACTCTAATTTCACAGCAATATGGACAGACCCATACACTACAACCTTACCAAACCACATAACATATACACTTAATCATTATAACACCTAAAGCAATCATAAACAACCAAATTTAAGGGATTAAAATCATGTTTTATCTATTTCTTCAATTTCCACACATTTAGCGAATTCAATCACCAAAACTTCGTTTCTTAACCAAATTATACCATTATACATGCATTGTTTTCGTTTCTTGACATATTAACACAATCCATAACCAATTTACATATTATAATAAAATTGAACATCAATTTTGGCCTCAAATAAGCCACTTTCATATATATATATATATATATATATATATATATATATATATATATATATATATATATATATAGTCCGTATCTTAAGCTCACCCCTTATTCAACTCACCCGAGCTCACTCCCCTTTAGCGACGGATCCGGCGACGGTTCGGTCATACAACCGTCGTCTATACTTTTAGCGACGGACAACATATAGTGTCGCTAAAAGTATACACGACGGTTGTATGACCGAACCGTCGCCGGGTCCGTCGCTAGAGGGGGGTGAGCTCGGGTGAGTTGAATAAGGGGTGAGCTTAAGATCTGGACCGTATATATATATATATATATATATATATATATATATATAGTAAGGATCAAGTGCATACCCCTTATCTTACTCACCTGTGCTCACCCCCCTTTAGGCGACGGTTTCGGTCATATAACCGTCGTCTATACTTTTAGCGACGCTATATGTTGTCCGCCGCTAAAAGTATAGACGACGGTTGTATGACCGAAATCGTCGCCTAAAGGGGGGTGAGCTCGGGTGAGTAAGATAAGGGGTATGCATTTGATCCGGACCGTATATATATATATATATATATATATATATATATATATATATATACACACACACACACACACACACACACTGTAAACTTGAATTTTCTCCTTAATTTAAACAAAATTTCATGATTTTAATCACTAAAAATTGTTTATATATGATAACTATCAGATTTTAAAAGATTATACAAACATATAATCAACATTTTAAATAATAATCCAACAAAATTCAAATAACAGAGAATAAGTATTGAAAAACCAAGATTTGGAATTATGAATGGATTATTACCCTCAATCATTTGTTTATACTAGCAAAGATGATGATTACAAGGTTTTGACAAAACCTTCTTCTTCCTCTTGACTCCTAATTCTTAGATAACTCTCAATTTTCTCTATAGCTCTCTCAATTTTCTCTGCATCTCTCTGTTTTTCTAACTTTAGTCTTAGTATAATGCTTATATTGTAAATTGATATATACCATTACGTGTAAACTTAAGTTATCAAGTTAAAAAACCAAAAGCTTTATCAGTTATAATATACCAAAGGCCATAAGGCCATGTTTGGCTGCACCTTAGATTAGGCTTTCTAATTTATTTTTATATTTTCCTTATACTATAGTTAACTTGTCACACCCTTAATTAATTAATTTAACTAAATCACAAATCAAATTAGCATTTGCCTTATAATTATAATTTTTTTTAACAAACTAATAAATCTCTAAATTAATTATTAAATTAGATTAGAATGACATTATAATCATTCATTTATTTTAATTATCTCATTAAATTAAATATTCAAATCATAAAATTATCACACATTAATTTAATTATTATAACATACTTTAACTAAATTATTGCATAATAATTTCATCAATGTTTATTTATCTCAATAAATAAATCAATTCAAATATTTATTTAACTCAATAAATATTTAAAATTAATAAAATTAATTACAACAGTTGGACGTTCAGCCATGTTTTCAAAAGTGAATAATCTATAATAATAAGATAGAACTGAATTTGGACGAGAAAGTAAAAGGACGATTCAGATTTATTTTAATTAATTTAGGTAGAAAAATATAAAAATGGTTCAGATTCATTCTAATTTTTAGAATGAGATGATTTTGTTACACTGTGTCTAAAGGCACGGGCTATTACTTTAGATTTTAGAATGACGGTAATATTTTATTTTTATTATTTAAAAAAATCAACAAAAGAGTGGTTCTTTTTTTAAAAGGGGAAAAAGAAGAGGGCATACGTTCGTCCCCTCTTCCCCTTCTGCTCACTCTGGCGGGAAATCACAGAGAGAGAAAGAGAAAGATATGGCAACGGAGGGACCTGTCCCAAAATGGGCGTCTCAGCCTTGCATTATGGGAATCGATGAAGCTGGGCGAGGCCCTGTTTTAGGTATCTATATATCTATATATATATAGAGGGAGAGAGAGAGAGTGAGAGAATCTGCTATTATTGTTCATAGACAGAATTTTCCTCATAAATTTTGTTCAATATTTGTTTTCAGGGCCAATGGTTTATGGGTGCCTGTATTGTGCAATTTCATATCAGAAGACCCTTTCCTCACTCAATTTTGCAGGTTAGAGCTTCAAACCTTCAATTATCAAACTTTGCCCCAATCAATGTGGGTGTTAATCACTTTACTACTATAAAATATGTGAGAAAAAATTAGCTTTTTATTTATTTATTATTAAATAATTTTTTGATTTTTTTTATTTGTTATTTTATTTTGAAATGGTTGCTTATCATGATTGATGGGTATGTCTGGTTATGTGTTTATTTGGTTGTTGAGCTTTGGTGGGGGTGGCAAATGACTTATAAGTTGACCAACTTATAAGTCACTGCCGAACAGGCTTATTTGTTGGTGAATTTGGAAGTTGAAACACACTTCAACTTGTTTGCCTAAAACCATATTATTTTAAACTTAACTTACTTAATTCTAGTTACCAAATGAACCCCATGTGTAATTTGGTCGAATATTTTCTTGGTTGATCCTAATGAGTCTTAGTATAATTACCCTCTACAAATGTGAATATATGTAGATACATTATTGTTATCAAAATGAGACCTATGTCCCAAATAGAGAGTCCAGCTTTCCCTTCTGGGACAGTCCAAATGATAGTCCAAATTCAATTTGTCAAATGTCATTACATTCAAGTTATGATCTTGGCAGTTGATTATGTTGGAGTTAATCTTTTCTTAAGCCTGACTTTTATAATGTGGACTTTCATTATGTGCAGACGACAAAGTTTGTACTACGCTTAATTTTCATCATTTATTAAAGAATAGTTATTCTAATTTTGTGTCTAAAATCTCTAGTCAAGTTACTACATAATAATCTCAGCTATAAAGTAGAGCTCTCAAATCTTGGGAGTAGTTGGGGAATTCATATATGAAATGGAAAACACATGCCTCTGGATGTAATAAGTCACGATAAAAATGAAATTCGTGCACACGTAGAAATTGGGAGTAATTGCAGAGTGAAACTTAACTGTACTTTGAACCTGAAGGTTTTTGCCTTTTTGGTACAGCTTTCATTTAGATTTTTAATTACTAATTTGGATGTCTTAATTGGAACCTACAACCTTTTATGATTCAGGTCCATATAAGTTGAGGTCGAGTGTTGCGCAAGGTTCTAATATGAATGGGACATATTTATGCGATCTATTTATTATGAAAAAGAGAATGATCTGTCACACATCTTACATATGTCTCTTTAGTCTTCAGACTTGTTCTTATGCTTAAAATTTGTTGATCGTAATCCATTACCGTCATGCAGTAGCCTAGCTTGGGACTTGTCTTGTGTAGAATTCTCTACATAAAGAGTATCAATATTACAAGACCTCAAAAGTTCAATATTTCATACTGATATTTGTTATTTGAAATCATCACTTATCTCACTTAATTTTTAACCCTCATATACCTCTGTATACCAAGATTTTTTTGTTAAATTATTCATTAATTTATTATTAGAGCATTTGATTCGTTGGTTGTAAATCGGCACCGGGGTCAGGGGTCTGGTCTTGATTATGATTTTTCACCTGAGTGAGACGATGTTGACTTGGCAATTGTATCTGAAGTCACGTCAGTTTTCATTATTCAAAATTGACCTGGAAGTCACCTGCCTGAACAGATCTCTTGCTATACTTCTGAGTGAGGAAGCTATGCACATCTGGAATTAGTTGGTGAACTTAACAGAATTTTTTTCATTTTTTCTTTAAATGGTATTATGAATTCAAAGTAGGATTCAGTGCAGATGTTCCACATCTCCAACTTGAAGAAGAAAATCACACTTCATCCATTTTTTTTATTTCTTCCCTTTTTAGATAAAGGAAAGTGGTCGTGTTTATCTAGATATCCACACAAATAGACAGAAATTGGCGAATTGCTTTATTATCTTCATGTTTATCATAATTTGTAGCTGCTTGTGCTTTTTAAAGCATGATATACCTATGTTGTTGGGTCCATTCTCTAACAACTTATACTATTAGAGCAACTGGTGATGTTCCGAATCTCCTAGCGTGCATTTCGTTAGCTGTTACGTTGTTTGTTCAATTCTTTGTTTGATTTGACCATTCTAATGCATCTTGGTTCGTCACTCCATGTGCAAGTGGGAGTTCCACGTGAGGTGGCATTAAAACATGATTTATATAACTGATAAACTCCACGACACGTTTACGTGAGGTGGTCGTCGCCCGGATCGTTTCTTGCAAAGTTGTATTGGTGGAATACCAACGACACCGCAACCCTTCGCTTATATTGAACCTTGGTACAATCGACAATGTAATGAATTCTGCGTTGAATGGAATCTCGACCCTTTGTCTATATTGAGACAAGAACCTTGGTATAAGTAGAAGACGCCACACTCAATTATGAATTGTTGAATGATAAGTCAAGTTGAACCTCACAGCAAACTATGATTATTTTGGAAATTCTAGAAGAACCAAAAGACAAATAATCTTATTATTGAATTATTGTATCTATGACACCAGCTGGGCCGCTTAGTGGATAGAATGCCAGGCTCCGAGCGCTGAGGCACTGGTATTCAAGCACTGGGACGCTCAATATGCAAAAACTAGATTCCTTCCCCAGCGCTGGGGCGCTGGTTGGGGCGTTGTGTCTAGATTAAGTTAACCAACATAAAATCTCCTTAATGAATGCCCTTTTTGGATTAATCCATTAAGCTCATCCTTGAATCTTTTTGCTCTTTCCCTCGTAATTGGATCAATAGACACTTGAATTGGATCAGCCCAAACTTTATTTCCATCCACGTTCAACCTAAGCATGTTCTCATCATTTCTCTCCTCTTGAAAAGGATTTGTCCTCAAATCGCCACCTTCATCAAACAGACTTAAATCAGAAACATTAAATGTAGCACTAACATTATACTCACATGGTAAGTTTAGTTTGTAGGCATTATCATTGATGAGCTCAAAGACTTAAAAATGACCATCTCCCCTAGGAAGCAGAACTCCTTTGAGCTGAAAATCTCTCTTTTGTCATATGTAACCAAACTCAATCTCCTGGCTCAAATATCAATTGACGACGTCCTTTACTAGCTTGCTTGACATAATGTTCAATCCTCCTCTCGATGTTGAGTCTAGCTTCTCATGAATCTGTTTCACAAAATCATTATTTTTCTTTCCATCCTAGTTAATATATTCAGTCACAGGTAATAGTGATAAATCCAACAGTATTACAAGATTAAAACCATTGACAATTTCAAATGGAGAAAAATTAGTAGAACAGAACGATTATATGCAAACTCAACATGAGGCAAACACTCTTCCCAAGATTTGTTATTCTTTTTAATTACAACCCTTGACAATGAAGAAAAAGGTCTATTAACTACCTCTGTTTGACCATCATTTTGTGGATGACAAGTAGTAGAGAAGAACAATTTAGTACCCAACTTGCACGACAAAGTCTTCCAAAAGTAAATCAAGAACTTAGTATCCCTGTCAGAAATAATTTTTTTAGGCATGCCATGCAATATAACAATCTCTAACGAACAAATCAACATGGGAGTCATCATCAGTTTTGTGACATAGAATAAAATGTCATTTTAGAAAACATATCCACGACTACAAAAATAAAATCATGACTACGTCTAGACCTAGGTTAACCCAACGCAAAATCTATGAAAATATCAATCCACGGTTCACTAGGAATAGGTAATGGTGTATATAATCCATGGGGTTGCACACGGGACTTAGCTTGACGACAAACAATACATCTATCACAAATTCTTTCTACATCCCGTTTCATGTGTGGCCAATAAAAATGTTCATGTAATACTGCCTAAGTTTTAACCACACCAAAGTGTCCCATTAAACCCCCTCCATGTGATTCTTTAACCAATAACTCACGCAAAGAACAAGCAGGTATGTATAATTTATTTTCACGAAATAAGAATTCATCATGCTGAAATTACTTACCTACTGCATTCTTTTCACACAATCTAAACTCTTCACAAAAATCATGGTATAAGGCATATAATTCTTTTATTTGTTCAAAACCAAATAATTTCGCATCAAGAGTTGACAACAACACATACATTCGCAAAAGTGCATCTGCATTCTTTAACTTGTTTGTACCTAATGACATGGGAATGTCTCATCGAACTCCATCCACCGTGCAGATCTCTTGTTAAATTTATGTTGTCCTTTTAAATGCTTCAAAGATTCATGATCAGTATGAATTACGAACTCCTTAGGCCAAAGGTAGTGCTGCCATGTTTCTAACGCTCGAACCAATGCGTACAACTCCTTGTCATAAGATAGTTTAAGACTGACCCGCTCAACTTCTCGCTGAAGTATGTAACTGACCTTCCTTCTTGAATCAACACAACTCCAATTCCTAAACCTGAAACATCACATTCAATTTTAAAGGTTTTAGCAAAGTTAGGTAAAGCAAGTAAAGGAGCATTAGTTAACTTCTTTTTAATAAATTGGAAGGCCTTTTCTTGCTCATCTCCCCACTTAAACTCGACGCTCTTCTTAATGACTTTAGTAAGTGATGTCGAGATGCCGCTGAAATCCCTCACGAAATGACTGTAAAAACTCGCGAGCCCATGGAAACTACGAACTTGACTCACATTCATAGGACTCTACCACTCTTGGATAACACGTATCTTCTCTTCATCCACCTGTATTTCCTGTGAACTAACAACAAAACCAAGAAACACAACTTTATCTCTGCAAAACGTGCATTTATTATGTTGGCAAATAACTTTTCTTTTTTAAGCACATCTAAAACAGTTTTCAAATGTACAACATGATCGTCCAAGTTTTTGCTATATATCAAGATATCATCAAAATAGACAACAACAAATTTACCAATGAAAGATCTTAAAACATGGTTCATTAACCTCATGAAAGTACTAGGTACATTAGTTAACCCAAAAGGCAAAACCAACCATTCATATAAACCATATTTTGTTTAGAAACTAGTTTTCCATTCATTTCCCTCGTTCATCCTAATTTGATGATATTCACTTTTCAAATCAATTTTAGAAAACACAAAAGACCCATGCAATTCATCAAGCATATCATTTAAGCGAGGAATAGGATTTCGATACTTTACCGTGATATCGTTTATCGCTTGACAATCAATGCACACACGCCACTTCCCATCGTTCTTGGATACTAAAATTACTGGAACTACACATACTCATGTTTTCTCTTACGAACCCCTTTTCCATTAATTCATCAAACTGCCTTTGCAACTCATTTGTTTCCTCGGGATTGCTCCTATAAGCTGGTTTATTAGGAATGGTTGCACCGGGCACGAAATCAATCTGATGCTCTATTCCCCGAATAGGTGGTAAACCTTGTGGTAGCTCAGCATAGTCTTGCAAAGAGACACAACAACACTAGGCAAAGAATAGTTAATCTGGTTAGTATTCAAAAATGTCTCCTTGTACAAAAGTATAATGATCGGCTGTTTAGAAATTAATGCTCTCTTCACATCACTCTTTTTTGCATATATATTTGTCTTTCTTTCTCTCTTCGTCTTTATTTTTCTCAATCTTTTCTTTTTCTCTTATTTTCCCCTCATTTATTTTCTTTTCCTCGCTCACTTTCTTTTGTACATAATCTTTTTTTAAATGCAACTGATCCTCATGCACTTGTTTTGGCGTCATAGGACTAAGAGTGACTGATCTTTGATTGTGCACAAATGAGTACTGATTCGTAAAGTTGTCATGCTTCATGCGCTTGTCAAACTGTCATGGCCTCCCAAGTAACAAGTGTTTCGCCTGCATTGGAACCACATCGCATAACACCTCATCAACATATCTACCAATATTGAATGGAACCAATACCTATTTAGTTTCTTTTACTTCACCACTATCATTAAGCCACTGCATCGATAAATGTTTGGTTGTGGACAGCCCTAACTTCTCCACCATAGTAGTACTAGCATGAACAACTTCCACCATCAATCACCACAACATATCTTATCATTAACAAGACACCTAGTGTGAAAGAGATTTTCTTGTTGTTCCATGCTATCTTCTTTCACTTGTGTGCTAAGAACTCTCCTAGTAACCAACGTCGTGCTATGGATAGCAAACTCCTTATCATCTTTCTCCTCCAATGGCGGTATAGAATCGACATCATTATCTTTATCCTCTGTCTTCACCTCACCATTGTCCAGTAAAATCATAGCTCTTTGATTCAGACACTGGCTCGAAATATGACCCTTGCATTGACATTTAAAACATCTTATATCACGATTACAGTTAGATGAAGGTTCAATTTTACCTTGATTCCCACGACCGGTTGCATCCTGTCTCGGCTCTACTTTGGGTTTGCTTACGACTGACTTCTCCTCTCTTTACATCATTGCGCTTCCTAGATGATCCCATAGTGGAAACTGAAGGCTGGTCACCTCATCTTGAGTTGCTTCTCAATCTTGATAGCTATATGCACCATATCTTCCAACTCCACATAATGTTGCCTCTCCACCAAATTTGTAATCTCCTAATTCAAACCAGTTGAAAATCTTGCCATTGGCGCCTCGCGGTCCTCAACTATATTGGTTCTAGTCATCAGAATCTCCATCTACTTGTGATAATCTTCCACGCTCCGACTACCTTGTTTTAGACTCTGCAAACTCCGAAATAGATCTCGATAGTAGTGGCTTGGCACAAACATCTTCATTACAATTTTCTTCTCCTCCCAAGTTTCAATTGGACGCTCTCCATATCTCCTCCTGCTACCAAGTAACGAAAGTCAGAAAACTCAATGGCTGCAAGCTTGACTTTCTTACGCTCCGAATAGTTGTGGCAGTCAAACACCCACCCCATTTTCTTTTTCCATTCTAGATATGCCTCATGATCGCTCCTTCTTTGGAAAGATGGAATCTTTATCTTAATACTACCGAAGTTGTTATCTTCTCGATTCCTATCTCTTCTATTCCTTGCCCCATGTCTCCTTTGAATAAAATCAGGTTCAAGCTCCTCTTCCTCACTAACCCTACCTCCATGGAATTCTTCTTCGTCGGACCTAGCATGTTTGTGCCGTATCCTCTTCCTTATTTGAGAGCCAGGAATATTTTGCGATTGCTCCCTTTGGTTGTTTTCCATTTGGTCAAAACGAGTATTCATCATCTCTATCATCCTGTAAACTCTCCTTAATTCCCTCTTGATGGCTTCCATCTCGAACTCGGAATCCCCACTTGGGCTCGCCTCCAAAGATGCCTCTTTTATGCGACATATTTACTGCAAAACAAGGGTTAGTAGTTAATTTTCCTCACCACTCTTTTACGTGTGTTTCGCTCAATTAAGAATCACTCGTGTATCGCTGAATTGAATTTTACCTTCTAATGATCTTACCACTCGTCTTTTTCCTCTCAAGTATTCCCTCTTATAGGTTCTTTTTTGAATTCACCAAACAAGAATCACATTTTCCTATTTCAATCTTATCACGAAACAAATTAGCAAGATATGAGTCTTGGATTACCAACAAGATTCATAATCAGATCGTCACGGGTTGAACTCCTTGTAGGCTTCGGGTATGCCAAGAATTTCTGCTTTGCATTTGAACAGCCCTCACGGATTTGATGCTTGAACCAATGCTGCAAATAGCTTCGGATGAACTCTCGGTTGGAAGGATTTTATGCCACCCGAATTGGATGATTGAATGCTTGAATTTTGCAATACTTTAACGCTGTTGAATTTGGGGTTAACACGCAATTGAAATAATAATAATTATTATTATTTTATTTTTTTTATAGAAATCTAAACAAGAAATTAAAGGACAAATAACTTAGCTTTGATACCAACTAATAGACTACACGGCACGCTTATGTGAGCTGGTTATCATCCGGGTCGTTTCTGGCAAAGTTGTACTAGTGAAACACCGACTACACTGCAACACTTCACTTATATTGAAGCGAGAACCTTGGTACAATCGACAATGAATTCTGTGTTGAATGGAACCTTAACCCTTTGTCGATATTGAGATAAGAACTTTGGTATAGGTAGAAGACGTCACACTCAACTATAAATTGTTGAATGATAAGTCAGGTTGAGCCTCACAACAAACTATGAACAGTTCTGAAATTCTGGAAGAACCAAAAGACAGAATAATCTCACAAATAATAATAATAAATTGTTGTATCTATTACTCCAGCTTTGGTTCCTTATTTATATTACTCAAGGTAACCCTAATTCTAAAAATAAAAGGAACAAATTACATAACAAGCCAACGTAACTTTGGAATTGAAAACATATCTAATCAGATTCCTAATTACATTAGAATTGAACTACCTAATTTCTTGCTATATTTCCTTCCAAAAATGGAGCTAAGCGTTGGGGAGTTGTTGAGGAGCGCTGGGGTCGGTCGAATGCCAGGCTCCGAGCACTGGGGCACTGGTATTCAAGCGTTGGGGCGCTCAACATGTAGAAACTAGATTCCTTCCCCAACGTGGGGCCACTGGTGTGGGGAGTTGGGGGCGTTGGTTAGGGCGCTGCGTCTGAATTATGTTAAGTAACTTAAAATCACCCTCCTTAATGAATGTCTTTGAACTCCTTTCAACCCAAACCTCTTAGATTAATCCATTAAGCCTATCCTTGAATCTTTTAGATGATAAGGACATGCTTAGCTTGAACGTGGATGGGAATAAAGCTTGGGTTGATCCAATTCAAGTGTCTATTGGTCCAATTACGAGGGCAAGAGCTAAAAGATTCAAGGATGGGCTTAATGGATTAACCCAAGAGGTTTGAGCTGAAAGAAGTTCAAGGGCAGTCATTATGGAGGGTGATTTTAAGTTACTTAACTTAATCCAGACCCAACGCCCCATACTAGCGTCCCAACGCTGGGGGAGGAATCTAGTTTCTGCATGTTGAGCATCCCAGCGCTTGAATACAAGTGCCCCAGCGCTCAGAGCTTGGCATTCTGCCCCCTAAGCGCCCCATTGCTCCTCACCAGTGGCCCAATGTTTGGCTCTGTTTCTGGGAAGGAAATATAGCAAGAAATTAGGAAGTTAGTTCAATTCTAATGTAACCAGGAATATTAGATAGATTTTCAATTCCAAAGTTAAGTTGGCTTGTTATGTAATTTGTTCTTTTAATTTTTAGGATTAGGGCTACCTTGAGTAGTATAAATAAGGAACCCAAAATGGTGTAATAGATACAATAATTCAATAGTAAGATTATTTGTGAGATTGTTCTCTCTTTTGGTTCTTCCAGAATTTCCGAACTGTTCATAGTTTGTTGTGAGGTTCAACTTGCTTATCATTCAACAATTCATAATTGGGTGTAGCGTCTTCTACCTATACCAATGTTCTTGTCTAAGGGTCGAGGTTCCATTCAACACAAAATTCATTACACTGCTGATTGTACCAAGGTTCTCACTTCAATATAAGCGAAGGGTTGCGGTGTCGTTGGTGTTTACCAATTCAACAAACGATCCGAACGACGATCACCTCATGCAAGCGTGCCGTGGAGTCTATCAGGATACATTCTCTAACAGTTTATAAATAGTAACTTGACAGTTACCATATATTGCATAAAAAATCATATCTTTTGTCGATGAACTTTTGATGCAGATTCAAAGACTTTAAAAGAAGAGAAAAGAGAGGAGCTATTTGAAAATTTGAAGGCAGATGAATCTATTGGGTGGGCAGTTGATGTGATAGATCCAAAAGAGCTCTCAGCCAAAATGTTAAAGAAGTGAGTGGAGAACTTCTACACTTTTATCTTGTACTGTTTAGCAGCTTTTGACATGGTCCCTCCTTTTTGTTTAAAAACAGAAATAAGATTAACCTCAATGAAATATCACATGCTTCCGCAATGGGTCTCGTTAGGAGGGCGCTGAATATGGGAATTCTTCTTACCGAGGTAAAGAATTTTTTGACTTTTTATGTGATGGTTTCCCTAAGAAAAAGTTTAGCATGGTTCAACATTCACATCCATACAACTCACATTAAGGATGTGCTACAACACACTTTACTTCACATAAGGCATAACTGCTAAATGTGTTAAATCATCCAACTTGGATTTGATTTAAGATTTTTCTCTTGGATGCCAACATACCACCAAAAATATGGTAATTTGCAAAATGATAGAGAATCAAGAAACAAAAGTATTCTGAAACTCATGTAGTAAGATTTAGAGCTATAAAGATGTTTGGCAGAAAACTATTATAGAGTTATACAGTAGGACTTGCGAATCGTCCCCAAGATTATTGTGTGCCATTTGCTCTTATTTGAATTAGAAGCTTGTATAAGTAGAATAATGGAATAAGGGAGGATCAGTAACTGTATGACTGGGCATAAATCCAAAGACATTTGCAAATTGGCGGTTCTGTCATCCATGCACATTATTAATTTCTTGTTTCTCCATTTCATAATAACCTTTATGGTCTACCACATGTTTGGGCAACATGTGGCTACACTTACTTATGATTTAACAGAAAATCTAAATTGAATGTTTTAGGTATATGTGGACACTGTTGGAGATCCAGAAAAGTATAGAATTAAACTGAGTGAAATATTTCCATCTATAAAATTTGTGGTTGCAAAGAAAGCTGACAGTCTTTATCCAGTTGTTAGTGGAGCAAGTATCGTGGCAAAGGTGATTTTCTCTAAATTTTTGAACATGGCTATTTCAAGTATTCCTTGATGATACTTGATCGCTATCCTTTTTCCACTTTTTAGGTCACTAGAGACCGAGCTTTGCGAGATTGGGTGCTTGATGAAAGTGCTGAAAAAATGCATAGGAACTTTGGATCTGGATACCCTGGCGGTAAGACTCTGCAACTTCTTTACAAGCATGCTTACTTTTGTAAATTCTGAAGGATATCATCATATGATTAATTTGGATACACTTGTATGTGTTTAGATCCTGAAACTAAGGGCTGGTTGGAACATCACAAGCACTCGGTATTTGGATTTCCAACATTGGTCCGCTTCAGTTGGGGCACATGCAATTCCTATTTCAAAGACGGAGTCGAGGTGTTGTGGTTAGCCCTCGTTCTAATGTGTGCAATAAAATTCCACTTGAGCTCGTTATCCGGATTAGTATTTTGCCTGATTCTTCATCCTTTTCTGAGGTGTCATTGTGGGATGAACCATATATAGCATGCATAGGATCATATTTCTTAGAAGGGCTGTAATAGTTATCTTGATTGTTAGCAAGGAAGAACTGACCACTCTAGAACAAAGAAAAGAAACAATTTCTTACTTTTCAGTCACAGAAGAATCCATAATTACTGGAATTACAGTTATAATGGCCATGTTTTGTCATAATCTTACTGTTAGTTTTGCTTACCATTTTTAAGTTTTAGATGTGTAAATACTTAGCTTCCCACCATAATAACTGGTGGTGACATTTATAAAGACCTCTCATTAAATGATCCCAAATTACTTTTGGCCTACCTGTGGCCTCTTTGTAGATGATGAAAATTCTGGAATCTTTTCCCCATCTGAAAAGTTACATTACACACTAATAATGCTTGGATACATTTGATTATTTATTTACCAAATCCCATCTTTGACAATCACAGGGAATCAGATGCAACAGATGAAGATTCTTCCTCTACTAGGACTGGAAAGCGGCAATTGAAATTGAGCAGTGTTGGTTTTACTGGATTGAAGAGGAAAAGTGAAGAAATTGAATCAAGTGGTAAAGGGCGCTGCAAGTTTTTCCAAGCTCGTAAACTTGAGCAAGTCTCTCATTTCTAAAGACAAGGTCAAAAATTTCAGTCTATCCTCTGTTGGCTTGTTTGTTGTGATTTAGATTCAGAAGTTGGATTCAGTTTTTAATTAGATTGTGCTGTTGCATACATTTATAAAATATGAGATAATTTAATTTGCGTAAACTGTACTTTGCATCCTTAAAAATTGTTGTCTTAGAACTTCAATGTCAAGAATGTGCTCCAGCTAAGGTTTTCTTTGAGCATTGCTTACAAAATCAGCATATGTGCCCATAAGTTGTGCAAGTAACAGGAGATAACTAGACGGAAAGTATCATTTTTGTTCGCAAATGGAAACGAAAGATTTCGACTGGAGCACATCGGATTTAACTGTGGAGTGGATGGCCTTAATTGACAAAATGAAATATCAGTGTGTAAAGTGACAAGAGACCCAAAAAGTGCTATATACTGATGTAGTTAACACTTGTTCAATTAGGGTTGTAAACGATTGGGCTATAACCTATAGTATGAGGTTAGTTACTTCTATATATATTCTAAAGGTATTTATCAGTCCGGATCAGGGGCTTACCCCCTGATCCCTAATCGAGCTTACCCAACTTACCTATAAAAGCCAGCCTCTTTTTAATTTCTCTGTCCTCACTTTAGCATAACACGGCTTCCCCCCCCCCCTATTTCTCTCATCCGAAAATCGAAAGGAATGCGCCCTTCTTCCTCCCTCATTCGGAAAATCGACCGAGCTCCGAAGCCAAATCTAAAGCCTCTTGAAGCGAATCAGTTATTCCAAAGAGATACCCTGATTGTGACCATCTCCCTCATCCGATTCCAACAAGCCCTAAACCTGGTACGTCTCCAAATTTGAAAATATAAAACTATAACCATCATGTGTTTAATCCTGCGTGTTCTCTCTCATTTTCAGACGAAGCAAACCCATTTCCCTCATTCGATTCGGTCGAAAGGAACGAAGCTTTGTTCGATTTCTTCTTCTGTCACTGACCCGAATCAATTCAAGCAACCCTAGATAAGCTTTTAAGGTGCGATTTCTTTTTTCATTTCGGACACAAACTTTGATTTATTAAGGTTTGGGTTGTGGGTTTTCATTTTAATTTCTACATAATTCGAGTTTTAGTCATTATTTGGTGTACATATTAAGGTTTGGGTTGTGAGTTTTATTAAGCTGTGGTGATTAGAGTTTTGGACTGTTTTGGTGCATTTGATTCCTGTAAAAATATTAACATGTTTAAGAAATACCAGATCCTCCCTTTTTGGGAAAAGTTGGATTTTTCAAAATGTTTAGTTTAGGCTCTGTGTTGAGAAGTTGAAGGATATTTTAAGGTCAATTGGCTCTTGGGGATTACAGTTTGTAATTCCTAGATTACTGTGATTTTCTTTTCTGTAACCTAATTCGACTTGTAACTTGCTGCAACAAAGTGGTTCTAATGTATAGCATTCCATATATCACTAACTCTATTCAATTTTAAGTTATATCTCTTCCATTCTATTTACTTGTACATAAAACTGAAACCTTCTTTGTTTACATAGGAATGCTTGTCAATTTTTTGCTTGGTATGATCCTCTAATATGTGACAGATCAAGACAAATAATCCTCGGATTACTTCGAAAGATTAACTGAATGGAGCAAGAGATGGAGAAAATGCATACAATAGGCAAAATGCGAAGAAACAAAATTATTATTGCACTTGTTTGTTCTTGGTTATTGATTTTAATCATGTTATTGTAAATGTACTAAATATTGTAATATTGTGTTGAATATTGTCATGTTCCTTAAAGATCTGTAAGAATCTGTAAATATTGTTCATACTGTAAAATGTGTTGAATATTGTCATGTTCCTTAAGGATTGTTCATTCGGTTTGTTGCTGTATTTTGTTACCATGGAGCATAAGTATGACTTGTTGTAATATAGCTAGACCTGCAAATTGTACACATATTGTTCTAAGAAAGGACCTTTTATTTTATATAGTCTTGAAATAAACAAGGTCGTTTATGTGACTGTGCTGAAATCTGTAGTTTACATAAACGCACATAAACATGGAAACTAAAATATAAAATTGTGTTCCTTCGGCATAGTTAGAAATGGCAAAATATGGTTATGGGTTGGTTTTAGTTTTTAAAATATGGTTATGGTTTTATTTAAGAACTAAAATTATATTAACCATTTTTAATATGGGTTGGGTTGGGTTGGGTTGGAACTATATGGTTATGGTTCAAAATCATATTAATCATATTAACCGTTTTAAGATATTTTTACTTTTAAATATAATTTTTGAAAAATGAAATTGTGACCGTCACAAATAAATTAATTAAGTAATAATATGATATAAAAATTATTAATATAAATAATAAAATGCTATAAAACTACTAATAAAATTTTAAATTGAAATTAATTTTACTTAATTACTAAAAAATTATACTAATAAAATTTTAAATTGAAATTATTAATTCTACTTAAAAATAAATTATTTCTGCAATTATATTAATTTATAAAATATAATTATTTATGAAATGATAAATTATTCATAGGAGAATGTGCTTTGAACGTAGAATTATATTACTACTACTACTAATAGAATTCCCCTCGGAATTATCCCCTCCCTCCCCTCGCCCCCCCCCCCCCCCCCCCTCACCCCTCACGCCTCACCCCGACACCCCGTCACCCCCTCACCCCCTCACCCCCGTTCACCCTATCTCTCTCTGTCACATCTCTTACTTATTTCATTCATCTCGTCCCTTTATTTTATTATTTCTCATGATTTACAAAAAAAGAATTTTATTACAAATTTTATAAATATTAATATTGTTTTCTTTATTTCATATTTAACCTTAAAAGTGATGTTATAATGATAAATTTAAAATTATTATGTTATTTTATAATACTATCAATTAAAAAATAAAATTCAGGAAATAAATCTTGCTATAAATAAGATTCTTTTTATAATCAAACAGAATTTTATATATTATCTCAATTCCATCACACTTTTTTCTCTCTCTTCTGGTAAGAGAGAAAATATGTCCCCAACAGATACACATTATTTTTTGTTTTTAAAAAATGAGTATTAATTTGAGATATATTTAATTTTAAAATTATATATATATAATATGTAGTTTTATTGATCTCATAATTACGTTGACTATTACTTAAATTAATATGTAAATTTAAATTTTGAAAAATATTTTACATTTTCCTTTTAATTACTAGATGACCAATTGAAATAAACCTTCTCTCTCTCCCAAAATAGTCAAATTGAGCATCACTTTTTCGCACTTGTAGAAAGAGAAAAACAAGATATGACATTTTATTAGAGAGAAAAACAAGGCAGGGAGTGAATCTAAAAATGGTATGGTATAAAATATGGGTTGAAAAATGGTTAACCGATTAATTAACTATATTTGTTTTAAAAAATATGGGTCCAAACTTTAACCAACCTGAATAAATAAAAATGGTTAACCAACCCGTTTGGTTCCAGTTAATATAATTTGACCCAATAGTTAACTAACTATATTGTCAGGTCTAGGCATAGTAAAAAAGTGATTCTCATTTCAACTATCTGACTTCGACTAAATCATAAAGATTAATTGATTTGAGAATCAATACCTATACTCCAATAACTACCTATAAAAAAGAAAAGAAAATAAATTACCATAATTTACCACTAACTACACCTTAATATATATTAGAATGACACTGACTAAAATTCAATATCCACTTGAATACACGAATAAATAGGAGACATGAAAGCAAAATTCAGATATCCACTTTGCGAAGATTCCAAAGAAATCTTAAACGCTTGTAGTCATTACACAAACAGGTCCAAAAACAATTACACAACAGCCTAACATGTTGTCATTACACAAACTATAGCTGGATACTCATAGTTGTCCACCTCATGTACGGCCTTCATCTGTAATACTCTTTCTCAACAAGGATTGAAAATTTATCTCCATGAACTGCCATCAGTCTTGCTGCCTTCAGACTTGCTGCCTTCAGTTTTTTCCACACTGCCCAAAAGTCAGAGTAGACTATTATATATGAAGCTTAATTACAGCTTTAAAATATATTCATTCTTGATCTCCCTTGAAAAAATTAATTAAATAACTTTATTTTTGACATGGTTGCATTACCAACTAGCTCCGTCAAACATGAAAATATAAGTTGAGAACTCTAAAGTTGTTGCGGGGAATATATATTATCCGAATAGCATGAAAATATAAGTTTGACAGTTTAATAGGAAATTCAAGACGAACCAGAGTAAAATCGAGGTGAGCCAGACGCCAATAAAACCATAGACTTGTCAAATGGATCCTCAATGTCACCTCCATTAGGCTTTTTGAGGTAGTCCTCAAACTGGACAGGAACACTGACACCTTCAAGACCAAATATGTTCAAAATTAGTTATTCCCAAGCACATGGACAATATCATTGGGACGCACAATGGAAGCAAAGAAAGAGCATATCGAAATAAAAATGTTAAAGAAGTTCAACTATACAAATCTCTTTTCAAAGCTAAAAGAGATCCCATTAGGCCACACTCTAGGTAACACAAGTAACAATAGAATTGGAGAAACTAACAAGAATAGATTAAGCTTTCCCAAAGGTTTAGATCACTTCCACTTGCGAATAGATTAACAATAGTCGTAATGACTGACTATACTCTACATAGTTTAACAATATTGCAGTGACGAACAAAAAAAAAGGCCAATATCTAGTTTGAACAAATGAGTATACAGAATTACCTCAGAAATCAGAAACAACAGTTCCCTGATAATAAATTTAAAAGAACGATTAAGTCCACAATCAATACAGAAAAGTCTCTGAAACTGTTAACCAATATTTAAACTTTAAATCTTTTCTCAAACTCATCCTCAGCATCATGGGTCTATCAGAAAGTTATCAACATGAATCCTTGCTTAAGAGAAACAGAGAGCTAGACTACAGTTAATTACACTTTGGAGTTAGGAGACATACCAGATTTTAAGTATTGAACAACTTTTGTTCCTTCAAAATTTGAAGAAATAAGTAACACTTTGTCATTCAACTTCCATAGAAGGAGATAAGCAATCAAGTACCTGATAATGTTACTTTGCAGGGAATAAGAAAAAGAATAACATCCACCAGTCAATTTCACCAGTTTCAAATTTTATTAGGTCACTATAACATTTAAACTTGAAGAAAAATAACACAAGATTATAAAAGTTTCAAGTACCTGAGAATCGTCAGAGCCCTTGTACGCGAACCCTTTTGGCTTGAGAATCATCAGAGCAACCCAAAAAAGAGGGTTTTGGGCTAGAGTTGGAATCGGATGAGTTGGAATCGGATGAGGAAGATGGTCACGATCAGGGTATCTCTTTGGAATAACTTATTCGCTTCAAGGGTGTGACAACCCCAAAATAGGTCCATTCCATCCAACCCATTCTGAGTCGTCAAATACATGGTACAGAAAACAACTACAACTTTATTACAACAATTCTCGTGCAAAATACAACAACACATATGCTGTGAGTTTGGATACAAATATATACCAAATGTGACTCATGTTCCAACCGTGGACATCACCTCACAATAACACCTTACATAAAGGTATAGTCAAAAACTGTTTTAGAAATTAGAATCTTTGGGAAGTGCTCAAGGAAACCTTCGTACATGGGAGGCCACGCGTCTAGGTTATGATAGATATCATATGGCCACAGAATTATCCTTGGTTGACCCAATAGACCCCAAAGAAAAACGAGAAGATTACTATCATATTCTTCCCAATGGTGAGTCTTCTCTTGACTTATCATTATCTCCACTGTATCTAACTGAGAATTATACTTTAAACAAACACCAAGATTATATAGGTAGTGCTCGTATATATACTCAGCAAGTGGATGAGCACATCCCTGTCTTATGATGACACGAGGTTGTATGTCGTTAGACATCTTGTATGATAGTGGCAAACCACCCTTCCAACGTTGGGTACACCTTACCCTATTGGATTCACCAAATATAACTACTAAATGAACTTTTCTATACTGCTTCGGGAGAACATCCACAGCTAGAGACCACCGTTCTATTTCCCCTTTACCCTCGCTCGACCCAGCTACACTCTTATTACCTGAAAGGAATTGTGAAACAAAAGGGTGAGCACAACTAGCTCAGTAAAGAATATCATGATTAAAGATAATTCAATTATCAATAGCCTTCATCAACAATAAATCAGAGATTTAGAACATATGGTAAATGATAAAAATTTCAACCATAGTTGCAGCGGAACATGCAATCCATTAGAAGAGTCAAATAGACTATAAAGTCTATTATCTTCTCCATGTTAAAAATCCATCAACAATGTTTTATCCCTGTAACATCAATCAACAGTTCCTTTCCACAATCATATGAATAACTCATAATCATAATTGTGATTCTAAATTTTTCTTCACACCCAGGACGAAGAATATTTTCATCACATGTCTTTACCTGAAACATCAAAGATCATGGTTATACCAAATCACAGTTCCTGTTCATAATCATACTAATAAATCCATCTTTGCACTACGACCAAAGATATTCAACAACAGTTTATCTTTGCACTACGGGCCAAAGATATTCATCAACAGACCATCTTTGCACTACAGGCCAAAGATATTCATCTACAATTCATCTTTGCACTACAGGCCAAAGATATTCATCAACAGTTCATATTTGCACTACAGGCCAAATATATTCATATCTCAAAGAAATATATAATCATTTCAGAATTTATATAAACAATAATTATAACCATGTTGATCAATTCACCTTTGCACTTAAGCTTAAGATATTCAATTATAAATTCAGTGGTCATGATCATACCAGTCACAATTCAACTTTGCACTACAGGCCAAAGAGAACCCTAGTCATGATCATACCAATAATCTACCTATCTTTACACTCCAGTGAAAGAGAATTTCAACATCAGGGTTATAAAAATGTTATTTATGATGATAAAATCAATATAATCAACATATAGATTTAATCTCAAGAGTAATATTCATAAATCAACTATAATTTGGTTAGTAAAAGAAACCAATTTTGTCGTGAATAGTAACTCGTGAATAGTAACTCATGAATAGTAACTCGTGAATAGTAACACCGACTCAAAAAGGTAGAAATTCCACAATAAAATTCATACCAATACTTCGGTATAATGATATTGAAAGAATAACATTTCTTAAGCTTATAAACAATTTATTTAAATTGTTTACACTTTACTAATTAATGCATTTAATCATCATAAAATGCCAACTCTTACAATTTCATCATCAATAACCAAAACCCTCATCAAAAATCTGCATATACCTCATATAGGATTCTCAAGCCATAAAATCCTATTTTCCAATTTTCTTTCTTCACAAAACATATTTAATTCATTTACTCATAACTAAACCATTTTCATGAAAAATACCAAATCAGTTCCAAAAATATTTCTTTTCTGGGATTTAGCATAATATAGTCCCATAGTGAACATATATTTTTCTCAAAATTTTTAAAAGTCATTTACTATTTTTCATATGGCCAAAACAGCCGAATATTTAGACATTTATCAAAAATTGTACTTTTATCTAAAAATTCTGAAATTCACAGAGTATACTCCTATCATATACATGTACTCCCAATAAAAATTTCATCAATTTTAGAGTTAACCACAAGGAATTATAAGCGATTACTTTTAAAATAGTCTTTTCTCATAAAATTCACAACTCTCAATCTATACATCCAAAAATCACCATTTTTGGACACAATCAAGAAAACTCATCAAAATATCATTTCAAATTTTTTCAGAATTTTTGAAGATCAGAAAAATTACGAAACTGAAAATCATAACAACCCTTAAAATCCCTTAATATCCCTTACTATCCCTTACTATCCCTTACCTCAAAAGAGCAGCACTTCTGACTGGATATCGGATATGATGCTGAAGGAAACTTGCACTGATGAATAACAACTCACCAAGTATCTAAAAACTCACAAAATATGCTCAATAATCTAGAGAGAGAAAGAGAGAAAGCTTATGTTTCTGGTGTGATTTTCAATTCTAACTTAGCCCTCTATTTATAGGAAAATTTTGGTAGGTTTGACCTGCAACCTGATGGCTTTACCTGCTACTATTCCCACCTACCACATTTGAAATATAATTCAGCACATTTCTTCACCAACCACAAGTGGGGCCCACCAATTCTAGAATTTTCCACCAAAATGATAAACTCCGAAAATTCAACAATTTCTGAACCAGTCATCTCGTAAAATTCATAACAAATCATACGTTCATTTTTAACGGTTCAAAATTTGTGGACATATACTCAACTTATATATGTATAACATATCTAAAAATTACCACGATCCAACGGTCGGATTAAAAATTATAACCCCCGCAAAATATCTTAAAAACCCTGATTTTTAATACCTCCATTCCGACAAAAATACGGATAAAAACCTCAACATTAACTCCTTCATTTTTAACCACAAAAATATATCCTTCATTTATATCCACATAAAATAAATATTTCCTTATCATATGAATCAATAATTAATTATTCACAAATAATATTACAGAATCACATTTATGACAACCAGGCCGTTCCCAGGAAAGAGGGGGCTTTCCAATAAGAATTTCTCCTTACTGGCGCGCAATTAGATGACCAAACCTCTCCTTAGACAGAACTTTCTAGACATTGCCAATAATGTTATCTAATAATATTATTCAAATAATATGAATTATTGATCTGATAATGGAAAATACTGTGCAGCAATAATTATTGAACAACAATAATACAAAATTTCAACGTAGCAATTATTGAATCAATAAAATAAAATATTGAACAGTAATTACTGTAACAATTATTGAGTAGTGCCTTCTTACGTAAGAATCAATAATTTCAAAAATACTATGCAATACCGTGTGCTACTGTGCAATAACGCGTATTACTGTATTTTAACCACCGGGTATTCCAACAGTGTTAACGGTAACAACTACGTCGTTATTTATAAAAACTCAAATTTGTCATTTTCTTCACCCGATAGTTATTTGTTATGGGGCCCACAAATAGCTGCGCCGTCGTACGAATATTCTCCGACAGAAAGAATATTCCACGACCAAACGAATATTCCCCGACAACAATGATTATTTTATAACCACTTGCTTATTTTGAAAAAAAAATTCATATTTCACCCATAACTTTAAACTTTTATCAATTTAACTATTTACTGAATAGTAATTATAAGAAAAATTGCATACTTTTATTTCATAAAATTCGGGGTCTTACAATCTCCCCTCCTTATGAAATTTCGTCCCCGAAATTTACGTACCTGGTAATTCAAAGAGTTGAGAATACCTTGCTTTCATTTCAGATTCCATCTTTCCTGTCATCATGATTTTTCTATTGCTCATCTCCTGTATTTCAGATATCATTCTAGAATACAGCTTCAAAAATAAAGGTTAATTTAACAAATTAACATATCACATCATATCCCAATAGTATGACTGACCAACAAATAAGCTTAGGTAGGACACACTAGCGAAGGATTTACTCGTCTTTCCCCTCCTAGTTGTATTCCCCGATCTCTGCCAGAGATCATATCCCTAAGCTCTGATACCACCTGTGACTCTCATGGTGCTTCAACCACAGCACCTCACAGTGGTACCTATCAGTTTGCCACCGCAGAACGGCGTCCCCTACGGAGAGTCTGGCTTCGGTGCATCCCCCATCAACAGGAAGTCACCAGCGAGAGGCTCGGGACTCTTTACTTATAGCTCTGATACCAACTGTGACAACCCCAAAATAGGTCCATTCCATCCAACCCATTCTGAGTCGTCAAATACATGGTACAGAAAACAACTACAACTTTATTACAACAATTGTCGTGTAAAATACAACAACACATATGCTGTGAGTTTGGATACAAATATATACCAAATGTGACTCATGTTCCAACCGTGGACATCACCTCACAATAACACCTTACATAAAGGTATAGTCAAAAACTGTTTTAGAAATTAGAATCTTTGGGAAGTGCTCAAGGAAACCTTCGTACATGGGAGGCCACGCGTCTAGGTTATGATAGATATCATATGGCCACAGAATTATCCTTGGTTGACCCAATAGACCCCAAAGAAAAACGAGAAGATTACTATCATATTCTTCCCAATGGTGAGTCTTCTCTTGACTTATCATTATCTCCACTGTATCTAATTGAGAATTATACTTTAAACAAACACCAAGATTATATAGGTAGTGCTCGTATATATACTCAGCAAGTGGATGAGCACATCCCTGTCTTATGATGACACGAGGTTGTATGTCGTTAGACATCTTGTATGATAGTGGCAAACCACCCTTCCAACGTTGGGTACACCTTACCCTATTGGATTCACCAAATATAACTACTAAATGAACTTTTCTATACTGCTTCGGGAGAACATCCACAGCTAGAGACCACCGTTCTATTTCCCCTTTACCCTCGCTCGACCCAGCTACACTCTTATTACCTGAAAGGAATTGTGAAGCAAAAGGGTGAGCACAACTAGCTCAGTAAAGAATATCATGACTAAAGATAATTCAATTATCAATAGCCTTCATCAACAATAAATCAGAGATTTAGAACATATGGTAAATGATAAAAATTTCAACCATAGTTGCAGCGGAACATGCAATCCATTAGAAGAGTCAAATAGACTATAAAGTCTATTATCTTCTCCATGTTAAAAATCCATCAACAATGTTTTATCCCTGTAACATCAATCAACAGTTCCTTTCCACAATCATATGAATAACTCATAATCATAATTGTGATTCTAAATTTTTCTTCACACCCAGGACGAAGAATATTTTCATCACATGTCTTTACCTGAAACATCAAAGATCATGGTTATACCAAATCACAGTTCCTGTTCATAATCATACTAATAAATCCATCTTTGCACTACGACCAAAGATATTCAACAACAGTTTATCTTTGCACTACGGGCCAAAGATATTCATCAACAGACCATCTTTGCACTACAGGCCAAAGATATTCATCTACAATTCATCTTTGCACTACAGGCCAAAGATATTCATCAACAGTTCATATTTGCACTACAGGCCAAATATATTCATATCTCAAAGAAATATATAATCATTTCAGAATTTATATAAACAATAATTATAACCATGTTGATCAATTCACCTTTGCACTTAAGCTTAAGATATTCAATTATAAATTCAATGGTCATGATCATACCAGTCACAATTCAACTTTGCACTACAGGCCAAAGAGAACCCTAGTCATGATCATACCAATAATCTACCCATCTTTACACTCCAGTGAAAGAGAATTTCAACATCAGGGTTATAAAAATGTTATATATGATGATAAAATCAATATAATCAACATATAGATTTAATCTCAAGAGTAATATTCATAAATCAACTATAATTTGGTTAGTAAAAGAAACCAATTTTGTCGTGAATAGTAACTCGTGAATAGTAACTCATGAATAGTAACTCGTGAATAGTAACACCGACTCAAAAAGGTAGAAATTCCACAATAAAATTCATACCAATACTTCGGTATAATGATATTGAAAGAATAACATTTCTTAAGCTTATAAACAATTTATTTAAATTGTTTACACTTTACTAATTAATGCATTTAATCATCATAAAATGCCAACTCTTACAATTTCATCATCAATAACCAAAACCCTCATCAAAAATCTGCATATACCTCATATAGGATTCTCAAGCCATAAAATCCTATTTTCCAATTTTCTTTCTTCACAAAACATATTTAATTCATTTACTCATAACTAAACCATTTTCATGAAAAATACCAAATCAGTTCCAAAAATATTTCTTTTCTGGGATTTAGCATAATATAGTCCCATAGTGAACATATATTTTTCTCAAAATTTTTAAAAGTCATTTACTATTTTTCATATGGCCAAAACAGCCGAATATTTAGACATTTATCAAAAATTGTACTTTTATCTAAAAATTCTGAAATTCACAGAGTATACTCCTATCATATACATGTACTCCCAATAAAAATTTCATCAATTTTGGAGTTAACCACAAGGAATTATAAGCGATTACTTTTAAAATAGTCTTTTCTCATAAAATTCACAACTCTCAATCTATACATCCAAAAATCACCATTTTTGGACACAATCAAGAAAACTCATCAAATTATCATTTCAAATTTTTCCAGAATTTTTGAAGATCAGAAAAATTACGAAACTGAAAATCATAACAACCCTTAAAATCCCTTAATATCCCTTACTATCCCTTACCTCAAAAGAGCAGCACTTCTGACTGGATATCGGATATGATGCTGAAGGAAACTTGCACTGATGAATAACAACTCACCAAGTATCTAAAAACTCACAAAATATGCTCAATAATCTAGAGAGAGAAAGAGAGAAAGCTTATGTTTCTGGTGTGATTTTCAATTCTAACTTAGCCCTCTATTTATAGAAAAATTTTGGTAGGTTTGACCTGCAACCTGATGGCTTTACCTGCTACTATTCCCACCCACCACATTTGAAATATAATTCAGCACATTTCTTCACCAACCACAAGTGGGGCCCACCAATTCTAGAATTTTCCACCAAAATGATAAACTCCGAAAATTCAACAATTTCTGAACCAGTCATCTCGTAAAATTCATAACAAATCATACGTTCATTTTTAACGGTTCAAAATTTGTGGACATATACTCAACTTATATATGTATAACATATCCAAAAATTACCACGATCCAACGGTCGGATTAAAAATTATAACCCCCGCAAAATATCTCAAAAACCCTGATTTTTAATACCTCCATTCCGACAAAAGTACGGATAAAAACCTCAACATTAACTCCTTCATTTTTTAACCACAAAAATATATCCTTCATTTATATCCACATAAAATAAATATTTCCTTATCATATGAATCAATAATTAATTATTCACAAATAATATTACAGAATCACATTTATGGCAACCAGGCCGTTCCCAGGAAAGAGGGGGCTTTCCAATAAGAATTTCTCCTTACTGGCGCGCAATTAGATGACCAAACCTCTCCTTAGACAGAACTTTCTAGACATTGCCAATAATGTTATCTAATAATATTATTCAAATAATATGAATTATTGATCTGATAATGGAAAATACTGTGCAGCAATAATTATTGAACAACAATAATACAAAATTTCAACGTAGCAATTATTGAATCAATAAAATAAAATATTGAACAGTAATTACTGTAACAATTATTGAGTAGTGCTTTCTTACGTAAGAATCAATAATTTCAAAAATACTATGCAATACCGTGTGCTACTGTGCAATAACGCGTATTACTGTATTTTATCCACCAGGTATTCCAACAGTGTTAACGGTAACAACTACGTCGTTATTTATAAAAACTCAAATTTGTCGTTTTCTTCACCCGACAGTTATTTGTTATGGGGCCCACAAATAGCTGCGCCGTCGTACGAATATTCTCCGACAGAAAGAATATTCCACGACCAAACGAATATTCCCCGACAACAATGATTATTTTATAACCACTTGCTTATTTTGAAAAAAAAATTCATATTTCACCCATAACTTTAAACTTTTATCAATTTAACTATTTACTGAATAGTAATTATAAGAAAAATTGCATACTTTTATTTCATAAAATTCGGGGTCTTACAAAGGGGCTTCAGATTTGGCTTCGAAGCTCAGCCCCTCATCCGGACTGAGGTATTTATTGCAAGTGTCCGATTGTAGACCTGGCAAAATTGGCCCAGGCCCGCGAGCCGGGCCTGGCCGTAAAAACTGGGCTTTGAGCTTAACTTTTTTAGCCCATGGAAACTTGGGCGTTTTTGGCCCGGCCCGTGGCGGCCCGGCTCGGCCCGCGGCCCGTGAGTTTTTTTTTTTTTTTTTTTTTAAACAAAATTTTGCTACTTATAGGGCTTGAACACAAGACTTGTAAGTAAATAAATAAGAGTTCAAACCAACTAAGCTACAACAACTATTTATTTTTAATGCAATCTTCAATAAATTTTAACTATATTTGAAAATTATAATTAAGATATGTAGTTAATGTAGATAATTAATTAATAATACTAATTTATAATACTATTAAAATTTTAATTGATTGAGATATGTATTTAATAATTTCAAAGTATAAAACTATTAAACTAACAATTATTAGTTTAAGTTAGATAATATAATTATAAAAATTTAAAATTATTTATATATTAGTATTAATTACAATATTTATTATTTTTAAAAGTTAAATAAATTATATTAATTTTAAAGAATCAAATTTGATTATATACTTTGAATTACTAGCAATATATAATCCGAATCAACCACTAATTTTTTAGATTGTAACTTTGCAAGTCCAAAATCTATACACAATAATATAGATAATTTTATCCCTTAATTATGCAATCCTCTTACTTATTGTAGTACATTTGAAAAGTAAATCAATCATTATCCCTTAATTATGCATTCTCCCTACTTATTTGGAAAGTAAATCAATCATTATCCCAAATCATGCCTTTAGAATAATATCTAAAATTATAATACTATTAAAATTTTAATTGATTGAGATATGTAGTTAATTTAAGTAATTAAAATTATTATTATTACTATTTTTGGTGTATCAAGATTTTGCAAAAAAAAAAAGTAGAAAAAAGCCCGCGGGCCGGCCCGGCCCGCCCAACCCGGGCCCCGGGCCACGGGCCTTACTTTTTCAGCCCGCCAAAACCCGGGTCGTTTTTAGCCCGGCCCGTTTTTGGCCCGCCCGAGCTAGGCCCGGCCCGGGCCCGCCCCGCCCGTTTGCCAGGTGTATCCGATTGGATATGTTATTTTGAACAGTTCAATATGGGTATTCTTTAATTTTATCAATTTTTTACACTAAAATAAAGCGTTCATTACTTAGACAAGGGTCTGAGTATCAAATGTTGGATACGGACTCGATTGTCGGATACGAATACTTTAAGACAAAGTGAAGAGAGACCCACGCTTCCAAGGCACTAAAGTGAAGAGAGACCCAGTACTCCTAGTACCTCACATTAGTGAAGGGGATAAATAATATTTTGGTCACTGTACTAAACTCCGGTTTTCATTGTGATTATCGAAACTTTTTTTATTACAATTGAATAATTGTACTCTCAAATATTATTAAATGGTCATTAATTTTAATTTCTGTTCAAAAACCAAACGAAAATGCTTAATAGACTAACAGAATTCACGTGGCACTTTGTAATTTTTGAGTAATGATCATTTTGTAATTTTTGAGAGTACAGTTATTCGATTGTAACAAAAAAAGTTTTGGTAACCACAATAAAAATCGGACCCTAGTACAGTAACCAAAAATTGTACTACAGATCCACGTAGGAGTGGACCCTACGTGCCACCTTAGTGCCACGTGGATTCTGTTAGTCTACTAAGCATTTTCGTTAGATTTTTGAACGGAAATTAAAATTAATGACCATTTTGTAATATTTGAGAGTACAGTTATTCGATTGTAGTAAAAAAAAATTCGGTAATCACAATGAAAATCGGACCCTAGTACAGTGACCAAAACGTTATTTATCCCTTAGTGAAGAGAGACCCACTCCTAGTACCTCACATTAGTGAGACCAAAGCTTCAAGGCACTAAAGAGAGACCCAAATTAGTGAGAAATAAGGCCATACATTTTCTTTTGGCAAGTATGCCAGAATACATACAACACAACTGTGTTAAAGCAACAATAATAGTTGTAACTGAACAGGGCTACCCAAGAGCCCGGTGTAGCTCGGTTCAACTAAATCCGACTCAAACTAGTTGAACGAGTCAAGCTCAAATAAGCTCTTTTGATTGTTTAGTTAAATGAGCCATGTTCAAACAATGTGGTTTCTGGCTTGAGCCCTCGACTTGAGTAAATCACACTCGTTTAGTATTAATTTGATTATTTTTTCTTATTTTTATGATAAAGAAATTAAACGAGCCACGACTAGGCTCAACTAGGCTCGGCATGCTTAGGAACTCGAGTTCGACTCGTTTACAGTATGTTTTTGTTAATCAATAAATTTCAAAGTAGATTGAAAGAACACGACTCGTCATGATCTAGCCCCTGGAAACATAAAATTTGTGGTACTCTTTTCGGATCCGATTATTATGAAGTTTATGGTAAGTTGGTCAATTGACTAATACAATGCTGACACGCAGTGAGTGAGATCACCTCCCGACCTGCGTATGTATTAATCAATTGACCAAAGTTAATTTTATACTTACCACCCCCACCCTTTTTTAACAACCTCATCACCACCTTTTGTTAGACCTTCCGACCATGAAAGTTATTTGCTAGTATACCTTGATTGATCTATTTCTAATAGCCTACAGGTCTAAAAGACATCCAACTTTTGGGTGCCTTATCTCCGCCACTTTTTCAATTGCTTTAGTTCAAATGCTATTAATCTGTTGGGCAAGTGTTAAGAATGAACTCATTTGCCGTATCATGAAGAATTGGTGTGTTGTAGCAGCTTTTTTCATTGACCTCCTTTTAGATATACCGTCTTCGGGGTGGTATACTAAAATTAATTTTGGTCAATGAATCAATACAATATCGACACGCACGCAGGCAAGGAGATAATCTCTCTGCGTGTCGACACGCAGGCAAGGAGATAATCTCTCTGCGTGTGGTCAATTGACTAACTTATTAACTTCATGCTAATCGAATCCACCATCTTGAACTTGTACATAATTATAAAAGGAGGACGAATCTAAAATATACTTATTAAATAACATATTTTTATTAAAATTATATCGTTTTAAAAAATAAGTTAGGTAGCGGGTGGTATTTTTGTAAATAAAAAAAAAATAGGATCACTCTCTTTTAATATTATTTTATTTTAAAAAAAAAATCTTCAGCACAACATAATTTTAATAAAGATATATTTTTTTAAGAGATGTGTGTTATTTAAAAAATATTTTTTTAAATCCGTCCTCATTATAAAAATACTTTTATAAAAAAATAAAATAAAAATTAAACAAAAGTATTTTGCATTAAACCCCATCTTTCCCACTTCACAACACATGTTAAGCCACTAAACGTAACACCTCTCACCTCCCTCCCTCCTAAAACCCTCCGCAAAAACCTAAAAACTTCAATGTATCGTTAATGGCGATCTTCAGATCACTCAGGGCATTAGCTCAAAACCCTAATTCTAAAAGAACATTCTTCAATCTCTCTTCTTCATCATCTTCTTCTTCATCATCTTTATCTCTTTTCCCATCTCCGTCCCTTCTTCTCTATCACAACCACTATTTGTCTCGCTCTACAAGTCTTCTCTCTCCACTCTCCAAATGGATTATACCTTTTCAAGGCCCTCTTTTCCTCTCTTCTCCTCCTTGGAAGCTCTCTCAATCCGCCACTCCCTTCTACTTCCAATCCGACGTCGTTTTTCTCCCCAAAATCCAAGCTTTGAGCTTGCTTCGGTCCCCAAATTTTCCGGTTAATTTGGGGCTTCGGTCGGAATCTTGTGCGCTTCCCAGATTGTTGAATGGAACCGAGGTGAAGGAATTGGGTGTCCGTGATGGGTTTGTGGAGAGTTTGGTGAATTTGCCCAATTTAATTTCGATGAGCAGATTGATCTCAGGTCCATTTATTGGATGGTATTGCCTAATTATTTTTATTTTACTTGACTTAGCAATATGTTTGATGTCTGCTAGTTTTATATATAAATTGTTGGAAGTGATAAATATAGGAAGATTACGTGATTAATTAGCTTAATGCCCTGTTTGGAAAGAAGAGGGGAAAAATGAGTTTATTAGCAACATAGAATGGATTTAATAATTGGATTAATACTATAAAAGTTAGACAAATAGTTTGTGTTGGACCAAAAGAAATTTTGGAGATAAGGCCTCATGAATGAATACGAGGGTTATGTTATACAAACTCAAATGGAACACTAAGTTCCTTCTTTGATACGCTTTTAGCAAACAAACTACCATTGAGAATTCTATTTGTGATGGAAGATCAGTTGTGCTAGTCAAGTGTGTGCACTAACTTTTTGGAATGGGTTTCAATATGCTGGTGAAAATAATTTCAAAATTACGATGCTAATGGCTCAAACTTGTCATGCAATCGAGGAAAATTAGAACTAACAGAAAGCTTTAGTTTGATATCGCTCTTGAACTGGTCGTAACAATTTATAATGCAGGATGATCATGCAAGAAATGTATCTTCCAGCATTTGTTGGGCTGGCTGTCTCTGGGGCGACAGACTGGGTATGATCTTTGTAATGTGCGTATTGGAATGAAACTGCTTGGGTGAATTTAATATTAACTCCGTCTTATTTCTTGTAGTTAGATGGATACGTGGCCAGGAAGATGAGAATCAATTCTGTAGTAGGTTCCTACCTTGATCCTCTCGCTGACAAGGTAAACATTTGAGTTACTTTTCTTTCCTTCTTAATGGTGTTGGCACCAGTATTTTTTAGTTCAGTTTTCTTTTCTTTTTTTTCTTGTTGTTTTGTTATTTTATTCTATTGAACTTTCTATGAGGGCTTGGTAGGTCAGTACTTATTAAATCTTTTTAATACAGGTTCTAATTGGATGTGTTGCACTTGCAATGGTAGATAAGAGCCTTCTTCACCGTAAGTAGAAACTAGATTTCTATCTTGTTGGTATATTACATGGTTGGGGAGCAATACAATGCTTTTCTCCTCCAGCGATGTGTTTATCTCCAATATTGTCATTCTAGTCCAGTAGTTGATCTTAGCAACAGATACAGGCTATAGTTGTAAGTTACAAATCACTCACTTTTTCTAGTCCTCATATATAATTACTGGCTGAGACTTGCGAGTAGACAGGTTTTACTGATGCAAAGATAAGACATAGAACTGCATCTTCCTTTATCGAATTTTTAAGTGGACAGGGACTCCGGGTATTACCTTAGAATTAGTCTATGCTTATGAAATATTCAGCAATTTTAATCTAGTACATATGTTCTGGTCCGAACATCGTATACTCTAGGCTAGCAAGACAGGTACAACGGGTGAGAAAATAAGATATATGCCTGGATCTCATTTTGGTTCAATATGGTAGAAGTTGACTTAGTTTTATGAACAAGACATTTTTTGTCCCAGTGAATAAAAGCTTCACCAGAAGCATAATAAAAAAAATTATATTCTTATTTTGATTTTTAATTGTATAGCTGGACTTGTTGGACTCATCTTGCTGCGGGATGTAGCTCTTGTTGGTGGTGCAGTTTATAACAGGGCTAACAGCTTGGATTGGGAGGTGAGTTGCTTACTTGAATTGCAATAGCTTGTTAGCTGTTGTCCATATTGATTTGCATGACATTTCTCATTTGTATTTCTTTCCTAACAGTGGAAAAATTGGCTTGAATTCTTAAACCTTGATGAAACCCATGCTCAGAAAGTCGAGCCTCTCTTAATTAGTAAGGTAATGATCATGTCTTGGGCCCAATGATTTGGTGTGCAATCATTTTGATTAAAAAACTATTAATTTAGTAATCTCATTATGGAACTCTTTTGTGTAAACGGATGCGAGTATAAACTTAATTTTTAGCTCTCGAGATTTAAAAACAAAAGAATTCTATGTTCGTATAGCATGCAAGAAGTATGATTCCATCCCTGAAAGATATAGCCACTTTAAATTTGTCGATCACCAAATTGCTCCCCTGGACCTGGTAGCCAAATTAACAAATTTTATTTAGTATACTAGTGGAAGGTGATCAGACTAGAGAGTGTTATGCAGTAACAGTTTCTCAAAGCAATTCCTTTGCTGCTTTGTATATTTTGAAAAATGATTTTTCTTTTTAAAGATGTTTCACAGAAGGAACAGTCTCGCTGCACACAAGCATACGCACATACCTGTGCATTGTCCATGTTCATGTTCAAAGAAAAATATGGTGCTGCAGTGAACTTCAAATATGTACTTTATTTCTGTGGAACACGTATTATTAATTTGCAAATGAATATTTTTAAACATCTTTTTGTCATTTTGCGGTCTTTCAGAGGAATGGAGTTATAACACAAGAAGAGAAATGGTAAATATTTAGGGAGATGACTAATGCTTTATATGATACCAAATAATTTTGAAGGGGTGAGAAAAGCAACATTATGGCATAGGAAATGTTTTTATACTTCTAATTTATTTTCTTGTGCGGTTCCAGGCATCAACTCCTATATCTAAGATCCGCATATGAGAATTGTATAACTCGGGGAGGGGGGGGGGGAACTTTGCTATTTGTAGGCATGTGATTGGTCTAGGTATAACGTGCAACAGAGATTAGTACAACTAGCTTTAGACTTCTCATCTTTGGTTGACATGATGGTATCTCTTCTGCTTTTCTTCTTACCATTGCAATTGTTGACAGATTAATACAGTGTTCCAACTGGTCTTAGTGGCTGCAGCTCTTCTTCAACCTGAATTTGGGAGCCAGGATACTCAATCATACATCACATACTTGAGGTAGTTCATACTCCTCTTTATGCAATATTATTAACGTGCTGTTAATAGATTTCAATAACAAGCAATAACTCTATTTGAATTGGTGCAGTTGGTTAGTGGCTTCAACAACTGTGGCTTCCACCGCGGCTTATGGTGTTCATCATCTCAGGAACAGACATTTATTGAGAAAGAATCTCTAATCTGAATGCTATGCCATTTATATCAAACCTTCTCTCAAGAATATACCAACCAAAAATTCTGTCACGGGATTATAGAGCAATGTTTGGTATGATTGCCGAATGGCCTGTGGTCCGATGTTTTCAACAGCAAGGAAAATGTTGCTACTCCTGTAAGTTGTAGATGAGATCATGGGTGTTTAGAAAGTTTAGTAAAATTTTGCCCATTGACTCATCACAACTAAGCCATGAAGATTATAGGCAGATTTTAAAATTCTTGTCCTCACCCCTCAGATATAAATCTAGCCTTGTAAAGCATCACATAGAATAAAGAAAGAAAAAGAGAGGAATTGTTGTTGATTAATATGAGTTTGACAACTACGAGTATTGTATAGTGATGATGACTTGATGCATGTTGCTAAGAGACGCATACTGATTAGATGAGTATTTTAACTAATTCTGTTTGTCTTTTCATACTAAAGCATGATGGTATCATAGTAATACGTTTCATTTTAAAAAGAATATTCAACACATGCTAGGATGTGGGTCATTTATTAGATAGATTAGTTCTGATAATTGTTAAATTCAATAGTTAATTTATTATGTTGTAACAGGAGTTTAGACGGTCATGTCAGTTTAGGTGGTATTTGATTATATCTTAACAGTTTATTTCTTAATGTATTTTAATCGTTTATATTTTTGTATTAAGAGATTCTTTAAATAGTTTAGATTCGTATTTGTATTTTAACTATTCAGACTTGTATTTGTATTTGAATTGGTCAGTCATTCAGTGCGTTTGTTTTTGAAAAAATATCGTCTGAATGACTTAATCGGTCAGTTATTCAGACGATTTGGACTGAATGGTTTAGTGTCATTTTTTTGGCTGAACAAGTTGAATGAAGTATTTTTTTTTTACAATATTAAGTAATATTAAATAAATTTATAACAATTTTGAATTTTTTTCATATGGATAAATAATAAAAATTTGTTATTCAGATATTTTAAACATGTCAATTATAAAATAATTTTTTTCATTTAGTATTCAATTTCAGCTTATTCAGATTCAAAACCATTTTTTTCAATTTTTATCGAACATGTCCCAAGACAAGTATGAAACACCCGTAAATCACTACTTCTCATTTCATTGGGTATAGCATGCAAGACGAAGGTGGACTTCCCTCAGGTTCACACCCTTTCTCTAGGGGTAAATTATCAGATAGATCACTTATTTTTTTTTGGGATAATAGACTTTTTTATCACAGTATTAGGGTCCGATTTTCATTGTGATTATCAAAATTTTTTTTGTTACAATCGTATAATTATACTCTAAAATAATTACCAAATGGTCATTCCATATGATTTCCGTCCAAAAAAGGGACGAAAGTGCTGATGTGGTATATTGACTCCGTTTTCTATGCTGATGTGGAGCGCAAAAATGCAAAGAACCACCAAAATTATTAGTGCTTCAGCTGAATAATCCCAAAACTAATAATAATAATAATTTCAAAATAATAATAATAATTTTAAAATAATAACAATAATAATTTCAAAATAACAATAAAAGTAATAATAATAAATTTTATTGTTATTTTGAAATTATTATTATTACTTTTATTGTAATAATAATAAAAGTAATATTATTATTACTTTTATTGTTATTTTGAAATTATTATTGTTATTATTTTAAAATTATTATTATTATTTTGAAATTATTATTTAAAAATTATTATTATTATTATTATTTAAAAATTATTATTAGTTTTGGGATTATTCAGCTAAAGTAATAGCTTTGGTGGTTCTTTGTATTTTTGCGCTACACGTCAGCATAGAAAACGGAATCAATATGCCACTTCAGCACTTCCGTCCGTTTTTTGGACAGAAATCATACGGAATGACCATTTAGTAATTATTTTAGAATATAATTATGCGATTGTAACAAAAAAAGTTTCGATAACCATAATAAAAATCGGACTCTAGTATAGTGGCCAAAAAATCTACAATAAGTCTAGGGGGACCAGGGGTTTCCGACCGGGGTAGTGACCGGCCGGAATTGTTTTTTTTTTTTTTTGCTTTTGACTTCTAAATAATTAATGTGATTTATTGAAATTGAAATTTTTATAAAATGCAGTGACTTAGGTGTCATTTGGATACATGTAAAAAATAGAGTTGTACAATCTATGCAACTTTATTTTTTACATGTATCCAAATGACACCTAAATAAGTGTATTTTGTAAAATCATGTTCATAAAAATTCATTGATATCTTCTTTTTATAAAGTAAGTCAAAAAAACTTACCCTGAAAAGTGACAAATGGTAATTAAGCTAATGAACCCATGTTTCAATTCAAGTTCAAACTAAAAGTTAATCAATTTATTATTATTATTATTATTTATCATTTTGTATAAATATAATTGAATTATATAAATCTCAACCATAATATTAGGAGTTCATTGACAAACTCGAACTATAATATTCTATTAATTATTGAATCAAACATATGATCAGTTTGACTAAGAAATAAGTTTAACATAGTTGAACATAATTAAAAATATTTATTTACATATTACCTACCCCTATATTTCAAAAGGCTAATTTTTAAATTTCTACAATATGTTCATATCGGATTACGAGTATGCATGAGCTTAGCAATCCTCGTTAAAAATATATTAATTAGCAATTATTGTTAAAAAATATTCGTGATTAAATTATATAAATAATTTTATTTTACATGCAATATTTTACTATATATTACTCTCTCTGTTTTAAAATTAGAGATACAATTTGATTTTTGAAGTCAAACGACATATTAAACTTTAAAATCGATATGATTCGCAAAAAATTAAAATGAAATAAATTTTGAGATTAATAGCTTTTGTTATATATTATATACTTATAATAATTGTACCAATTAAAATTAAATAAGTTCACACTAATAAAAAATTTAATATGTTATCATTTGACTTTAAAATCAAATTGATCACAGAGGGAGTACATAAAAAATAGTTATACTTTTCCAAATATTACTGATTCTTAATTATTTTTAGAGCATGTTCGGCAATGAAACCAACATATTAGTCATTTGCCACTATTCTTATATTAGGGTAATAACTTATTTTTTTAACTTATAAGTTAATTTTTAAGTAAAAAATAAATAAATAAGTATTTATAACTTATTTTAAAATGACTTATAAATTATTTTAAAATAAATTAGTTTGACCAAATGTAATATCTATTTTGTTTCTCTTTTTATTAATGTTATTTTCAATACTCTTTACATTTAATTTTAAATTATAAGTCATTATGAACCGAATATTTTTATAATTTGTTTTAACTTAATTTTTAATTAATAAATCAAATTAATGCCAAATATTTTTATTTATAAATCATAATTTAAAATAACTTATAAATCAACTTATATTTTAACTTTTAAATCATTGCGCAACGGGCTCTTAAGTTTTGTTTTGTTTTGTTTTTTTTTTATTAAATTTATCCAAATGTGAGGATATCACATCACTATACGAAAACAATAAAACCACTTAATTATTATTCCTAAATATCAGTTGTTATATAGATTGAATTTGAAAGGTTCAATTATTACAAACAGAATAACTGGAGTACATGTATGAAAAGAAAATAAAAGAAAAGAAATTGAATGTTCTAGCTCTAGTTCATAAAAGCAAACAAACAAGAAAAAGGAAAGTCGGAAGAAAGCGTGATCGATCAAATCCCCAAATTCAAATCTTCCGCGGGTAGAAATTCAGTATTTTCTCTCTCTTATTCATGTATATGTATATATTATCTGCTTGTCATTTACAGTTTTGACTTGGGCAGAGCTTTAATTACAGAAAGAACGTAACTTCAATGGCGAAAGTGCCACTGAGTTTTCTTCCGGCGACTGATATCGGAGGAGGGGGATTTCTACGGGAGAACTGGTGGAAAGAGATCAACGAGTCGGCTAATTGGCAAGATGGGATCTTTTTTGCTCTCTGTGCTGCTTATGCCCTCGTCTCCGCTGTTGCTTTGGTACCCTCCTGCCTTCTCTCTCTCTAGACTATAATTATGAGATCAACTGATTTGGGTATTGTGTGCTTCCAGTTTGTTATGTTTGGTTGCTGTGAAAAAAGGGTTGAAATAAAGTTTCTGAAGTCATAAATTTATGGGTTTGTTTGGGAGTTGAGATTAGAAGCTGCTCTTCTTAACTATGTGCCTAATACAACTATCCTGCTTAGTTGAAGTGATTATGTTATCCTCTCGATGATTTGAATAGTAGTTTGAAATTGGTGTTTAACATTAATCAATGTACTCCAAAAACTATAACTTATAGATTAGATTGACTTGATGTCTTATCTTAGGCTATGTTTGGCAACTCAATTCAAAGTCTTGTAATTGGAATTGAATGCTAATTTTAACAAAATTCCAATTTCATGGAATTGTGATGTTATATCAATAGTTATATATAGCGTTATTGTTGTTTATCTAGATTGTAGATATATCAATAGTTGTTTCAGTTGGGACTTGGGAATAACTTGTAGGTGCAATCGTACAAAGTACAAACAACTTATGTTTACATATTAGGATTGTGCATATACTTGACATTGTAATGAAGCTGAGTAAATGAGGGTCATTTAGTCTCTCTGTTATAGTTCAGTATATAGTGTATATCTTATTTTTTCCTTTAAATTCACAAATTATTGTGGAATTAATCATGGACGGGCTCTTGGACCAAGTTAGCACATCGTTTACTTTCTGAATTATACATTTTGTATCCATAGTTTCCATGGATTTCAGTTTGATCATAAGATACTGCGTTCAGTTTCAAATATAATCATGTAAACAATAAATTTTAATTTTTTAGGATTAATTTATGCATTGATGTTATTTACAAATTACAGATACAATTAATAAGGATTGAAGTGAGAGTGCCTGAGTATGGTTGGACAACACAAAAAGTATTCCATTTGATGAACTTTATTGTAAATGGAGGTAGTCTATAGTTTATTGCGTCAATGGGTACTTACTATTTTGTCAGTTAGATGTTTTTTGGTTGATTTAATTGTGAATCTTCTTTTTTCAGTTCGCGCCATTGTATTTGGATTTCACGTACAAGTGTTTAATCTGCATCCTAGGGTAAGGTCTTTAACTGTATAGTCCATTTTAAATGTTCCATTTCGTTGCACTCGTATATTCACTTGAGTTTCCCTTTATTTTTTCCAACCTGTCTATTGATTGTGGTTGTCCAGTCTCGCTACCCCCGGATTATCATAGTCCCTGATAATTCGATATTACCAAAATTAGTTATTTAGAACCTGAAGGATAATATGATTTTGTCATTTTGTGAACAAAAGTTGTTTTCTGAATTGGCTCTATCTTGAACCAGGTGTTGGTATTGGGAATACTGGATCTTCCTGGACTACTGTTTTTCTCGACATACACACTTCTTGTGCTATTTTGGGCAGAGATATATCACCAGGTAAGTAAATGTTCAATTACCAAACTTTTGATTAGTAAAGAATGCTCATTAATGCACTTAATTTCAGTTTAGTGAAGTAATTTTTGAATCTTTCATCTCTATTATTGGCAGGCAAGAAGTTTACCAACAGATAAGCTCAGGATTGTTTTCATCACAGTTAATGCTATAGTGTACGCTATACAGGTAAGTGACATCTTTACTCTTTTACTGCCATGCTTCTGTGTGTCTTTGGAATCTCTATTTATAATCCTATGCTTTACTATTGTCTTTCCGACTTGTCAATCTCTTGACATGCGGAGAAATCATAATTTCACAACATGCTTTTTGACTTTCTATTGACAAGCCATGATGGAATCCATGTGCATCTTAGAATTGAGCCAACTAACCTTCTTTTTTCTATACATAATATAGTTCACAGGCATCCAAGGCCTCACTTCTACTAACCAATTGAAATTTTGACATAATCTCTGTTCCTGATAGAGTTGTGCTGATAAATCCTTTTCATGAACAAAAAAAGTATGGACATGTTCTGCAGAGAAGTTAAATATTCCTCCCTAAGTCTAATTTTGTTGGGAGACTAATCTTAGGTGGAATGTGCACCCCTTTTATGCAGTATGAGGCTAAATTGAAGGGAAGACAAAAACCTAGCTGAATTCTATATAAGTGTGAGCTCTTATGGTTTGTGTCCCAGCTAAGTTGTTTTTTTGGCTTAATTCTGCTTCAAACAATAGTTATTCCAGATGTTCAATCAAATGTGCCATCATAGTGATAGGTGAATGACGACCTTTAAGATTTAGTCCAACTACATATGTCCAGTAAAAAGCGGGCAGGGAGTTGATTCTCCTTATCTGGGATAGCTATGTCAGAGGAGCGTAGTCCTATTTTTTTAATATACATATACTTTGAACATTGCTTGACCAAGCCCCATCATGTATCGGCAACACCACAGTTTTTCCTTAAGAAATCTCTTTAGACTTTCTGTTGGGCTTCACTATTTTAGTAACTCTTACCAAAAAATTTCTGGCTTCAGGCTTGTATCTGGACATACATCTGGATAAATGACAACAGCGTAGTGGAATTCATTGTGAAGATATTTATTGCAGGTTAGCTCTCCTGCTAATCAGTCTAGTTCACAAGTCACTTTTATGAAAATTGAAACAAGCGCTTTCTTGATGTGTAACATATACCTTTTTCCGCTAGGTAGCTTGCTTATTTCATTCTATTATTTGCAGTGGTATCATTTGTGGCCGCGCTAGGTTTTCTGGTCTATGGAGGAAGGTGAATGTTCTGAAACATATCTGTGTGCTCCAGATATTAAACTCAAGCAATATGTGTTCTGGTTATCTGCTGGGATGGTTTGTTGGTTTGTATTCATTATTCATTTCTTTTGTCCCTATGAATTCACGTATGGGATGCTCTCAGGTTATTCTTCATGCTGAGACGCTTTCCTATCGAATCCAAAGGGAGAAGAAAAAAACTCCATGAGGTATGTGCTTTTATTAGTAGTTGTTTAGTCCTCGTAACTTATTTTGTTTGAATATTGTTATCCATTGTGTTATGAATTGTTGATGTACGTGAAATTCTGTTATATGAAAATTATATCTGCTGATGGATTTAGAGATGATTTACATTCTTTTTAGTGGAAGGTCAACCTTATGGCAATTTATTTGATATTTCTATTAAAATTTGAAAATAGTAACTTCAGTGAAACATAATTAAATTGTGAAGAATTCATTCTTTTTATACACGCAATGAGAAACTCTTGTAGCACAGCAAGGTGTTTTCTGTTTGGTGTACTGTCATTTGGAACTACATTTAAGCAAGAAATGTTATCTATCAGAATGCACAACGATGTCTTACTATTCTGCTTTCAAAAATTATTTAATTAACTATGACCGACTTATATATGAATCCCAATTTTCTACCAGTCAACTCATTGAACTGTATTTTTCTTACGTAAAATTACAAAATCGTTAAGCCAGTCAAGTTTTTAATGGCTGCTACTACGACTACGACTACTACTACCACTACTACTACTACTACTAACTATTACTATTATTATAATTACATATATTATTCTTATTACTTATTTCCTTGTTTCCCTCTAATGGAGTAACTAGTTTTAAGATTAAGCTTGCCATAGCTGTAGCCTGCAAGGTACTTTGCTCCAAGTGACTTCATGTCCATGCTGGTTATAAATAATATTTCTACTACTACTAACTCTTACTATTATTATAATTATATATATTATTCTTAGTACTACTACTACTAGTTATTTCCTTGTTTCCCTCTAATGGAGCAACTAGTTTTAACTTTTAAGATTAAGCTTGTCATAGCTGTATCCTGCAGGTACTTTGCTCCAAATGACTTCATGTCCATTCTGGTTATAAATAAAAATTCACAATTATAATAGAAAATTTATACATCCTGCTAGTTTGGACTTAAAGTTTCTCATTGTTGTAGGTTGGTTCTGTGACGGGCATATGCTTCACCTGTTTTCTTGTGAGATGCTTTGTGGTAAGATTGACACTATCTTGCAAACTCGTAATTATGCATTAGAAAAAGGAAAACTAGAAAAAGGTAAGCTACTCTGCAATGTATGGTGGCATTAAGGGATGTGGTGACTTGTTAGTAGATCATATTGACCCCCCAAGTAACAATCATATAAGCTTGTTTGCTAGTTTTGAGTGTAGATAATAGTCAAGGTTTCTGCTCTTGTTTAATATTCTGTTATCATCATTTATGAAAACAGAACAAACGCTTGAAGGAAGCTCTCTCTTGAAAAATACTTCTGAATGTTAAGAGGTTGTCCGAAGTCCAAAAACCGAACTGTTCAAATCATATTGGAGACCATATTACTTTTTCTTTTTTTACTTTTTTTCTTCTTTTTTTTTTGGGGGGGGGGTGATGGAAATTTATGGTCAGAAGTACATCATTTGGGACAGATTGTGCAGGGGGGAGAGAGTGAAGATTTGGTAGAGTTCGGACTTGTTGCTGCTCTTTTTATTTGTTTCTTTGGTGTTTTTGCTTTTCTCAACTTTACGAGTTTTTCCTGTTACTTTTGTCTTATATACAGGAGGTTCTATCTGCTTTCGATTCAGATGCATCGCTCGACGTATTGGACCATCCAGTTCTAAACTTTATCTACTACATGGTAATGTCAAACTCGACTCTGTTGGTTCTCTCATGTTTTCAAGTATGCTCAAGTATGATTCATTTTCTTTTCTAAAAACCAGCTCGTCGAGATCCTTCCGTCAGCTCTGGTGCTCTACATTTTGCGGAAGTTGCCACCCAAGAGAATTTCGGCGCAATATCACCCTATCCGTTAGCCTGTTATTATAATCCATTCCAACTTCAATGGTTTCAGCATCAGACGCTAGTGAGTTTGAGCATGCGAATCCTGAAAAATAGTCCAGATGTATTTCTGGAATGGCTCGCGATAGTGGCAATTCTTTTTACATGTATGATAAGCAGAGGCTCATTGCAACAAACTGCAAGTTATATTATTCGATTTCTTCATGGGTTTTGTGGTTTGAAGGTATTTTGTTGATTTTTAGTTGTTCATGGTTAGAGGAATGTGTACTATCAATGTGGAGGACTTTGCTCCTGCCAATTTTTAATATTTTAGGCATCATTTCGATAGTGACGGTTTGCATCAGTCTTCCTGGTATGAATGTTGGCTTGTATAAAGATTTTGATGTTAATAAGCAGCATCTAGTGACAATCAAACAACTTCTTGAATCAAAATATGGGTGTATTTTTGTTGTTTGGTTTGTTTGTTGTTTGTCCCCTTGAAAGCTCATGAAAGGAAACATTCAACTCTGATATAGCAGTTAATTTGCAATTTGTAAACTCATGTGCTTTTTGTTTATGCCCTGAATATCTTGAAAGTTAGGATATTAACTGCTTGAGAATAAATGCTTCTCATTAATTGTTTGATAAAACTGAATGAAATAGTTATGAATGTTTATGTAATTTAAATGTAATGAAAAAAGTTGTTTAGTAATTGACATGTTTGAAATATCTGAATAATATATTTTTATTATTTTACCCTTCTAAAAATATTCAAGATTGTTGTAAATTTATTTAATATTATTTAATATAATAGTTAATATTATATAAAAAAATTAACTATAAAATATGTTATTCAACAGTCATTCAGCCAAAAAAATTAAACTTGGTCATTCAGCTCAAAAATCTAACCGATTCAGTCCTGACTAATTTTATTAGCCATTCAGACGAATTTTATTCAAAACAAACGCACTGAATGACTAACCGATTAAGCCATTCAGCTCTAAACACAAACATCAAGTCAAGCAACTTGCTAAAATAGAGGAACAAATATTCAGCCATTAATGGAGGATGGTCATTTCATTATGCTTAGAAGGAACATGAGAACAGTATTAAAATTAGAGATACATTTTTTTTTATTTCTTTCAAAATTAAAGATATATTTTTATTTTGAAGCATAAAATACTATAGCATAACCCAATTTGTTTTGTAGGTATGGGTATTAGCGAATCTTATTTTTGTTACTGTAGGTACATAATTAGTAGTGGTGTTGGTGCAGGGACAGGGATGATGAGCAGTGGTGGTCCTTGCATATTTGCGTAATACAAATATTTTTTTAAGGGTAAAATTGGAAATGTAAAATTGTCTATAAAAATTTCATTTTCAAAATATATCTCTAATTTTGAAACTCTAGAAACAAATAAAGTAGACAATTTGGAAAAGCTAATATAGAATCCTTAATATTTGGATAAATACTAATTCAACATTAACTAAAGGGCAACAAAGATCTCTATACCACCTATAAAGTATCTACTCCAAATTTAGATTACAAAATGCAAGATTCAAGCCACATTGCTACAGTAGCAGAACCTACTGCAAGTTAACATCACACAGAAGGAAGTTTAAACCCAGGCACAGGACTGATATTTGCATATGTTTATATTTCCGTCAACTATCCAACTAATTCTATCGATACTGTAGATGAATCTAATCAATTTTATCGAGCTTCCTCTACAGGTGGAGCAGCAAATCTCACATTTGCAGGCCTTGCCACAACTACAGGCTCGTCTGCAAAAAATGATCTAATGAAAGACGGAGTTCTCAAGGGTCGACGACCTGTCATCCGTGGATACACATCTTCAAGAAAGTAGTAAGCATGACCAGCTATCATTCCCTGAATCACGGATATAATTTTCATGTTAATTGTAGTATCAGTAGTAAGGCTAAGAGAAGGCGGCAAAGTGAAGATGGGAGTCTGTTATAATCAAGTAAATCATTCACATCAGAATACATATGGGCTACTGATTTCCCTAAGCTAAGTAACTCTCGTGTCTTCAAGCACTAGGCCCTACCGTTTCTTTTACATCACAATTCAATTACCAACTTTGCATCACAATAATTCAATGACTAAAGTAAAACATGAATGATAAAACTTTAGAGTGCGCACAATGGATACTTAAGTATTCTCGTCAAATGTATATGTAAATTTTAATTTTTTTTCCTGGAATTTTTTTATGTAAAATATTTTAAAGGCCGTGTGACGTGAAATGAAACCAGCCCTAGCAGGAGCTTTGCAAGAGTGATGATTGCCTCATACTTACGCTCCAAATATTCGAGTAAGAAATTTTAGATGGAATTTCTTCCAATTTTCAAATTTGAAATTTGAGGTGGGGACTCGCACATATTCCAAAAGATTCAACTAATATGCCTATCTAATAAGGAGGCATGGAAGCTAAAAGCTTTTAATTTTGATGGTTCTTTAGAATTGGAAAGGATAAACTATGTCCGTGGTGTCTTGCAGTATTCCTATTGGCAAAAATTAAAAAACACATGCTATCACATTTGTATCTGTTATGACAATGACCTGGTTCTAAAACTATCTCCAATTTCCCTTTAAATTCAGTTAAACCAGCATAATAAATTCATACATTTTCAATTTTGAAACATCACAGGTTCAAATTTCTAAGAAGTGGAATTCATTATGCAAATATTCTTATCAGTACCAAAGATACTTCATACATACCAGTAGATCCACCCAAGCACTAGCACCAACAAGGACAGAGAATCCAAGAAGAACCTGAAGGAAACAACAAAATATGAGATATGCCATAGTTGGAAGTGTTAAAAAAGAACCAACATTTTTCTACACTAGTAAATTTGAATAGAATAACTGATTGCAATTGCATTATAGACTAAATATAAAGATTTAGCAAAATCTTTTAAAAATAATTTTCATGAAGAAAGAGACTATCAAAGTAAAATACAACAAAAAAGTTTGGAGAAGAAAAGCTGGAGGGGATCAGATTTCAAACCTTTATTTTGGCACCAGAAGAAAGTTATAGTGTGAACACAAAACTCCTAACTATTGTTATACAACTTTTTAAGAAGTATTTCCAACAAGGTAACAGCCAGTTTTACAAACTCATACTAAATAGAATATTAGACAACGAACTTTGAACCCAGATCACAGTATAACACAATTTAGTTTAGGATATAAATCGAAGACCAACACAAAGGTCTACTAGTTGTTGTACAATACTGCGACGTATCATCTGAGATGTGTCACATATCCATACACCTCAAAAATACATAAGATCCACATCTTGATAAGCTCATACACCTCAAAAATACATAAGATCCACAGCTTGATAAGCTCAGACTGACGTGAGGTTTCATTTAAGATATGAGGGATGCAGGAAGCTTTGTGCAAATAACTGAAAAGGTTAGCTTTCCTATCAAATCCACTCGTCCAAGCATCCTTCAATCCAATATGAGTGAGGCTTTCCTTTTTAAGAACGGAAAGCTACTACTCGAGAGGATTTCCAAATGGGAGGGAAGAAAACAAGATTTATTTCCATAGGTTTGTTTCTGAACTTCTAAAACGATGCTACTGAAAACCTTGCTATTCCATAACTTAGTTTTCATATTGAAAAATATTAGATAAAAACGCCACTACTGTCATCTATTATGCTTTGGCTGGTGGTCTCTTAACCTAGACAACTTAAACAACGGAAAGTGCATGTCATAAATGTATAAAAGATCATCCGCGGTGGAGTTATAGCAAAGAGCGGAGACTTACAAACACCTAGCACTAGTTGAACAAGATGGTTATGAAGAAGAGCACTCACCCATGGGAGGTAAGCTGCTGTAAAAGTAAAGAGGCCCAAAAAACTCATATGGATATATGGATTTTGCTTGCTCCACACATAAACCTATATAGTGAAGAAAATAACAATTTCAGAAACCATTTCTGAGTAACAGATTTACACAACTAAGAAACATTTTTATATGTAAGAGAGGGAAACTTACCATCATGAATGTCAGTGAATTGCTAAGAAATATAACCTTTGCAAAAGATTCTGACACATAAGGTATCATGCCCCCGATAAGAACAATCCCAGTTAAAACAGTAGCACCAAATAAGAGCATGTAAAAGAAATCTGCCGTCCTTCCCCTGAAAGAGTTCTCTTCAAGAAGCTTGCAGTATCGAGCAAGAAAGAACATGTGGAATAGAAAGTCCAAGTCTGACAATATTATATCCAACAGGTTAGGATAAGTTGGTGGCTTAATCATACAAATATTGGATACCAATTAACACCTGAACTGACATATGTACAACCCACATGCTTTCATAAATAAGAATATTGTAATAAGTAAACTGCAGAATTGAATGCTTGATAACAAGAATAGAAAGATACATTTTCACGGAGCAACTGAAAAATATATTCCTAAATGTATTTAGTTCCATATGTTGTTGGCTGTTCTATAATGCCTTTTTCTTTCGTCCTCTTTCATGGATGAGAGAGATAGTAATTACAAAATCAAAAAATGAAGTAGGTATAGGTCATTACTGGCAGACAAAATCCAGGAAGGAAGATCATGGATTTAGTAGTATTAGAATCTTATAAATTAATTTACTACTCAAAAGATACCACCGTAGAGGGGGGGGGGAACTCATAGAAGCCGCATGAAAGAGCCATAATTTATAATGAGAACTGACAAGGAAGACAGAAAGACATTGTAAGAACAATTTTAATATCAGTGAGAAGTAGCAACTGTTAAGTGGGGAAAATATTCACTTAGTGGAAACTTGAGAAAATGATAGTTTGTTTGAATGTCGGAAAGGAAACACTAGTTGAAATTGAAATAGTGATCAAGTGGAAATATCCATCAAATGGCATAGAAGATAAATTATGGGCACAAGACACAAAGCTCCTAAAAGCTTATAATGCACAGAACAAACAACCACTCTCATATAACACAACCAAATAAGTATTGGTTAGAGCTAAATTGCATGCAAACCAATGGTATATTGGTATTAACAGACTCTCTGGATGTTCATGTACCACCATATGTTACATAATACATGACTTTGGATTCCAGCATCTCCATTATTGATACCTGTCATAACTATTGTCTACTGTCAATATCACAACAAGTTTAGATGTCGTTATACTGTGATGCCGGAAATAACTAATGTCTACTGTCAAGATCACGACAAAGTTAGATGCCATTATATTGAGATGCGTGAAATAACTAATGTCTACTGTCCATACTCAAGATCACGACAATTTTAGAAGTCGTTACATTGAGATGCATG